>BRDA01026384.1:0-10670 GCA_036984385.1 Crenuchus spilurus
ATGTACTTTAATACTATTATATAACACCAACTACTCACACTGTAGTACTACTGCTAATGTACTTTAATACTATTATATAACACCAACTACTCACACTGTAGTACTACTGCTAATGTACTTTAATACTATTATATAACACCAACTACTCACAGGGCAGGGAGCTCAGCTCATTTATAACTCAGTTCCTTTCATTTCTACAAAAGAACCTATCAAAAGAATTGGGTAGGTCACAAATATAGCCAGTCACAATGCTGGATCAATAAATGAAAATGCATGAAAATATTTTCTTGAAAAATCTTTCAAATTCACGTGTCATTAACACCTTAACATTGACATCCCTAACTGTTAACAATTGTAATTGTAAGTTCTCTATTTTGTAAAAAATAGCCAATGCTTCCTTGCAGTACCTCTGTGGACTACAGGTTTAGACTGTTGACTTAGAAGATCAACAAAATGTAATTTAATAGAGATTATCATTAGAAACTAGCAGCTCTCGTTAATTACCACACCACACACCATTAAATGTCTTCATTTATTCCTGCTGTAAGTTTCTACCAAATTGTCTGATCTCATTTGTAATCATGGTAATTACTATCAAGTTCTGATACCTCCACAGGTAAAACATCCATTCCCAACACGGCTAATGATGACATTCGAAGATGTGTTTCTTTTCTCCTGTACAGAAATCTTCATGTGCCTATGCGACCCATTAATAATTATATTACTCTTGTTCGCATGGCCAACACAGTGATGTAAAACATTACACCGGACATAAAATTTAAGTGCTTGTGTGCTGTCCCATGACTGGCAGTTTCATCATCACTCTGATAGCTGTAAGCCTCAATCACAAACATGGATAAGTGTCAAGTTTTTTCTCAGCAAAGAGGACTGAATATCTCATTGCTATTCATCTGAAAATGTGTTATATAGATTACAGACAATGTAAGTCCATAAGCAACATCAAATCACTTTATTAATAACTAAAATATGAGGTTTTATCCACAAACAGCCCCAATAAACACTATTAATCACTAGATTAGGAGATAACTTTTGAGTGGCAATGTCTTTTCCAATGAATATGTGATAAATGGTCTTCCTGTGTTGCGAGCTGTGGTGTTTTGTGGATGGCTACAGTAGGCAGCAGGACTCATTAGATTACTCTCCTGTAAGTGTCATGACTTTCATCACTCTGATCTCCTCTGGGGCTGAGTTTCCGTCACGGCTCCCCGAGACGTCACAGCTCGAGTGATGCCATGGCCTCCAGAGCTCCCTTAGGCATTAGCCGAGGTAATAAAATACCTGCACCTCTCCCCCACGGCCTGCAGAAGAGGACGTTAAAATCACAGTGGTCCTCTTTAAGTCCAGCAGAGAGGACAGCTCCGTACCATCAGGGCATGAAAGGCAGGATGACTCATTGCAATTGCTTAGCATTGATGCTTATCTGATTAGCCTGTCAAGCAGTTCAAACAGGCCAATGCCTGTTCATATCACTAAGTTTTTCTGAGTGGTGCTATAATTCATTACGTGACTATGACAGCATGAATCTGCTGAACTTCTTACATCTCCTCAGTTCGACTGACCAAGCCATGCTTCAGTCAGAAACAATGACACAATGACTAAAACCTCACTGAAACGAAAAACAGCATGTTCACAACCTGGTCACATGACAGGTTCAAGACATCACAGCACATGAACAAAGTCACCTTGACCATTGCCATCTACTTCTGTGCAAAGTTCTTTCCTGAAACTCCAAGTAAACCAAGTAAACACAGAGATTTGATCATTTAAACTTCATAGAAAAATATTTATTTACATGTGTGTAAAAGTAGCAAAGAAGGAGGGATGATATGCCCATGAGGAAGCCACACAATGCATCAAGCCTTGCCAACACTGCCCTCAGTAGACAAAAAAGGAACCTCACACCTGCATTTTATTTTAAATAGTTGTATAACGCTTTATTTTACCATCTTATAACTTGTGTTAACATCTGACATCTTCATTCAGCATGTTTGAGGAAAACAAAAACATTGTTATTCACATATTTGTGTCCACAATAACTGTCCAAATGTTGGACACCCCTTCTAATGAATGGATTAAGTGTCAGCCACTGCCAGATGCACAAATACACACACAGCTTGTTTAGTCCATGTAGAGAAATATTGCCAACAAAATTGTACTAAACATGAGCCTATTTGTGCCATGTCTAATACCAGGTGTGGGCTAGAGGGGTAAAAAGCCCCTCAGCATTAAGCTGTGGAGCAGTGCAAATGTGTTTTCTGGTGTCCTGGTGTTTTTGGGATGATGAGTTGGGGATGAAGTAGAGTGGTGATCATCCAACATTCTCACCTTAACAATGCTCTTGTGGCTGACTGCAATCAAATCCTCACAGCAGTGCTCCAAAATCATGTAGAAAGCCTTATAAATACAGTTACTCCAATAATTCTGTGCAAGACCCTTGATTTTTTGAAAATAAAATAATAATAATAATAATAATAATAATAATAATAATAATAATAATAATAATAATAATAATAATAATAAAACAATGAATATCCCAATAGTATACATTTAAAAATATTTACACCAACTAGATGTTTTGGTGAGTTGAGGTCTTTAGTTGTGGCCCTATTGATGAATCTCTTCTAACTTAGCCAACTGCTAAGTCTAGATTTTGAGATATTTTTTCTTTTTTTCCATAATACTCATCCGAATTCAGCACAATTTCATACTTTCCAAGTGTTACAGTGCTGTCCAATGAGAGCACCTTTCGTTGCAGTGCCTTCACCTAAACTTCCAACTGGAACATGGATTAGAGTCATGTTAAAACATGCACATCGTGCACAAGACCAATGATGACTTTTTTCCCCTTTTGTTTGCGAGGCGCGGTGTACGTATTAGGACTGGCCTGACAGTGATGGAGAGGGTGATTTCAGGCTTTGCCGTTAGCAAGAAGAGATAGAGGATCTTCTTAAGGCCTAAGGATAGTACTTTTTATGAGATGTTCATTGCAGAAGCTACATCAACCTGTCTAGGACTACCGCAAACCCATCGTGCCTTTCTCTACTCCTCTTTTATCATTCCTCTCCCTCTCTCCTTTATTCACTCCCTCCCTATCTCTGCCTCTTTCCACAGGACAAATAACACACAGGTTTTCCCCAAACACTATCAGCAGAGACCATCTCGTACTGTAATGCATTACGCAATAACACCAGGGTGAAAGTCATTATACAAAATCAGGGTAATAAAAGAAGCAGCGAGCAGATCGCACCTGTTTATCACAGTAAATAGCATTTGCCGGAGAGCTATTGTGCTTATTTTAAGGGTAAAGTCAAAGCACAACCCTCAGATATCATCTCACCTGAATCGAGATTCAGCAAAACAGAACATAGCAAGAACTTCAGCCACTGTTCACGCTGGGAAATGAAAGAGGATGGAGGGTATTTGATGTATTTAAGAATGGAACAATTTCAGTTTCACATTTTTAGACATTCACAAACATAGAGGAATGATTAATGACTGATGAAGGACTCGGACACATAAGGAAGCTTAAATAACAAACTTAATCAAAAGGGGGAATGAACAAGCAGGGCTGCGGGATCAGATGAGACAGGTGTTGAACCAGACAAGACAATGCGACAAGGACGGGGACACAAAAAGCATGGGGAATGAAAACACAAGCATGAGGATCACGGCACAACAAAGCTTATTTCATGTTTCATGTTATTTTCTTTTACTTATCACTACAAACATACATTCATCTGTGTCCTCCCAACTGTTCTACACTGAAGGTTTACTGACACTTAATCTTCTCAGATAACCAAACTGAAGATCTACAGTCATTACATACATAATTCACTCAAAATGTCATTTCACTCAAAAAGGTAAACATATATTTTATATTCATTACAGATAAAGTGAGATATTTCAGGCCTAATTTTGTTTTAATGTTGATCAGTCTGACTTATAGCTGATGAGTTGAACAGTCAGTCACAGTAATATGATGGTCAGTAGTAATGTTGGCACTGTGGGCAGCTGCTGGGCATCTCCATAAAGCTTGTGAGCAGATGGAAGCATAAAGTGCTGTAAAATCTGCTGGTAGGTGTTGACTTTGGACTAAACACAGTGGAGCAACAGCAGCAGCTCAAAGCATCACAGACTGCAGAAACTGCACACTGGACTTCAGACACTTGGATTGTGTGTCTCTCCACTCTTCCTCCAGACTCTAGCAGCTGATTTACTAATGAAATGTAAAATGATAAAATATTTGATAAAAATATAAAATATATATTATATATACAGTATATATACCTGAATGAAGTTATGAACAAAGATGAACTCAGAATATTTGTTTTGTTTATGTTTGGCTGCATTCTGGACGCAGCAACAAAGTGGAAAAGGAGCAGCAACAAGATGGATGGATACAATCAGAGGAATCATGAATGAGTCATTAAGAAGCCTGACAACCCAAACAGAAGACAGGATGTTCTAGAAAAACACCATCCATATGGTCACCTCTGCTTATTTACTAGGCAATCAAACGTGCTCACCAGCAGAGCCCCAGAAAGTGTCCAGCTTCTTTTTAAGGTGAAGACGTGGTGTGTCTTGTGCTGCAGAAGTAGACCCTTATGACTTTCAGTGTTGTCTGAAAGCCCCTCGTAGTCGTCCTTTTAAATGCCGGCTGTGTTTGAAGTGTAAATACTGTTTACTAAACCGCAGCAGAAGAGTGTGTGCAGTTTCACTACCATCACTTTTCTCCTGTTTTGTTCCAAGTTATCATACAACTGTAGTACTGGGGGCCAAGGACTCAATGCCCTGACCCCCCATAGTTAATATCTATGGTAAAGCGTGTTTTCCTGCATCTATTAGCATTGTCCCATGTTATTGTTTTCATTTAGCAAATAACATTAAAACAAATAAATAACGTGATTGTGCTGCTTATTGCTTAATGTCCAATAAAACTGAGTGCCTATTAAAATCTGCAAAACATCTGCAATCTGCCAATTTGGCTGTAAAGAAATCAGAGCAGGTCATAAAAATATAATCAGTGCATCCATATTATCCACTAAACATACTGAGCAGATGAATTTATTTGATCATGAAGGTAAAAGTGGGACTGCTAATCTAGAGAAAAGAGGGAAAACATGTAAATAATGCAATAACAGCACATTCTCAAAACTCCTTCACTTTACATCTGTAACTCATAGTAATTACTCAAATATCAGAGAAATACATAAATAAAAGGTAGTGTGTGAGAGAAAAAGAGAAACAAAGAGGAGTAGAGAGAGAGAAATAGAGAGACAGTATGTGTTAGAATGAGAGAAAAACAGAACACAGGCAAGGGAAGAGAGAGAGATGTAAAGTAAGTGAGAAAGAAATAGAGTAAGAGAGAAAGAGAGTGAAAGAGGAGAGGAGAGAGACTAAGAGAGAAATGAAGAGAGAGAGAGAGGTGGAGTAAGAAAGAAAGAGGGAGATGTAGAATAAGAGAGAAATAAAGTGAAAGAGAGAGAGAAGTAGAGAAAGAGAAAGATGTAGAAAAAGAGAGAGATGTAAAGTAAGAGAGAAAAGGAGAGAGAGAGAGGGAGGTAGGGTAACAAGAAAGAGGAAGATGTAGAATAAGAGAGATGTAAAGTAAGAAAGTGAGAGAGAGAGAGAAGTAAAGACAGACAGACAGACAGATAGATAGATAGATAGATAGATAGATAGATAGATAGATAGATAGATAGATAGATAGATAGATAGACAGACAGAAGTAGAGTTAAAGAGAAAGAGAGTGAGAGATGTGGTCTCTGGTTATTGACAGAGGGGGGGGGAAACACATCCTGGTAGGTTTGCTGTGCCTCAGTGAGCTCTCCTTCCTCTTCCTCAGCCTTCATTAGCATTTCCCATCAGGCCTGGCAGCCCCCTCCACAACCACGCACCCATCACCCCCTCCGGCACTGCCGTCATCGTCACACAGCCTGGCTCACTGACCCTGCCTCTTGCCTGCTATATTTCACCTCCGCTAACACACGCTGGCACAGGCTGGCAGGCCGACGCGTTTGCAGATAGAGGATGGTACACGCTATAGCAAACTGTAAAGCTAAATTATTGCCAATCAGATTTTATTCACAGCTCAACTGCTAGACAAATTGCAGCTCATGCTATTTGCCATGGGTCAGGGCACTGCGTAATTCCACTTTAATAAGTCATATTTGAAGGCAAGATGACACTGCTCATACACACCGGAGTACACACACACACACACACACGCTTGCTCAGTGTTGTGACAGCTCTGCCAGATCTTTCTGGGCCAGGCTGCATGACTCAGCCAAAAGAAGTTGGAGTCTTAAAGCAACAGGATTCATATCTTTAACTTCAGGTTCGCTTCAGTCTTATTATAATTACAGCGCTGGATTCAACACAAAGATGTGCACCATGTTGCTATAGGCTGAATGACATGTTGTTGACACTGTGTGTAACAACCTTTTGAGGTATCTGGTCTGGGTAAGAGGTGTTACCCGATCAGCAGTGTTGTTGTATCTAAACCCCACCCTATTAAAAAGGCAGCACACTGAAATCCAATACCGTTAAAAGGCAGCAACAGGAACATTGAGAATTTTTGAACTATTAAACATATTTTCTCACATATTCACAGTCATATCTGAATATTTTGGGATGAATTAACATGCCATATGACAGGATCTGCTGCATGTGTTAAAAAATGAGCACACCAGTCAGTTGTCACAGAGTGTGAAACCATCATAAACAAAGGACGAGATGTGATGTCATAAAGAGCATGATAATAGAGTACCAGGTGAAGCACGGTGGAGGCAGCATCTCAGAAACTGCTAAGATTGTGAGATGTTCTATAGAGCCGCTGTAGTGAAGGTGCACTGACTGTTGACTTCTTAACTTGATACCGGTGGTGCCCTACGTGCATTGATGCCAGAGGGGATCGACGACTGTTGAGTGGTACAGAGCAACACACCGCAGTGGACCAATTAACCTGTATAATGAACAGGAAAGTGTCAGTGATAACTACTGAGCAAACACTTATTAGAATATTTTGTTTGTATGAATGCATTAAAACTATGCAGAAGTTTGTTCTCTATAGAAGATGGACTTTCTTATTTACACATGGAGTTTAACCAGGCTGTTGTTCATTAAATCTGGCTTATTATCTTAAAATTATATTGGATTAAGGAACTTGTCTGCTGCAAAAGCAATGCACTTGATAATAGAAATAATTAGCTGAATTTTCGGCCAAATCAAAGCAAAAACATTCTTGCAAACAGCTGCCATTTTTTTTAAGTAGGCCATTATTTTTACAGTATATGAAGCTTTACTCTACAAAAGTATAAAAGCTGACAGCAGTCAGTAAAAACCCTTTATTAGTTACTTGTCATGTAGTTTTGAGTCCTTCAGTGTCCTTGAGAGGTAAACATGAATGCTTTAACCTCCCAAAAAACAATAATAATCCACTGCCACACATGGCATCTCAGTATTTACCTTACCCACTGCAGAGTTCTCTGCCAGTTTATTCTGGCCAAACGTAAACTCTCCAAAGCTGAATTTCTTCCCCCTTGGCTGTGCAGAGGCGAGCTGATTAATTTAATAAATATGTGAGCAAACAAACAACTTCTACCTTCAGGGCTTCTGGGCGGTATTCCTTTAGAACTCCTCACGAATCAAAGCAGTAGATATCCACAGCTGCCAAACGGCATCAAATCAGCCCAGCATCAGTCTATCGGAGGGCTCATAAAGCTGAGAGGTACAGTAAGAGGAGGTAAAAATGTACATAAGGCATAAACAGATAGTAAACTCACTGAAAACGGGAATTGGATTCAAAAGGCCTGAGCGTTCATGGCCCGTGTTGGTAACAAGGCTTTGAAGTCGCCCGTCAACAGTCGGAGCTGAACCCACTTCAGAGGCGGGCTGCTCTTTCAAGTTTTCATCATATGTCCAGTTGTGGGAGCAGCTGCTGTGGAGCAGATAACCAACACCTCGTCATAACATACTATTAAAGATCTCTACAGTCATACTATTGCAGTGAAGATTTAGGTGGTGCCTCCATCCACAAATGGGGCCCCAGGTGCAGTGCGTAGTCCGCGAGGGCAGAGGGCTGGCCATACTCTAAATGGTTTCCAGGCTTAACACTGCTTTCACATTTGACTAAACATACAGAAATTGCAAAGGCTCTGCATCAAGAAAAACAATACTTCAGGTTGAAAATGACCTAAAACAGCAGTGCCCAGTCATGGTTCTGAAGATCTACCACTGTGTAGAGTTTAGCACCAACCTTAATCTAACCTTGATCTAGATTAAATCTCATGGGTGGCAAATCTCCAGGTCCAGGACGGGGCAACATGCCATAAAATAAGTAGAATCCTCACCACTCCTAAACAAAGCACACTTTAACCATTTAACATTCTGCTCAACCATTTGGTAGAGCTCATTTGAGTCACTATATCTTATTGAAGGAGTTGAACATAACACAATGTGATTGTGTCATCTCTACCAATCGGTAGAGGTATGTTAGGATAAAAACACCCAGTAGAGGTCACTAAAATGCTACATTTCTTTGTCTGAATTCAAACCAGCAGATTCATAGCCAAACCACAAGGAATAAACTGGATCAGATGTTAAAACATTAGTGCTGTTACACCACCATACAGATGAGTGAACACAATTAGCATGTTACTGTACAGTTTTTGTAGTCTATGTTATGGTTTTACCATAAAGTGCATCTCACTGTATGTTTAAATTGTATATATATATATCTTCTTTCTTGGCATGGATGTTAAATGGTTTAAATAAATGCACCAAAACTGACGCATGGTCTTATCAACACCATATATCTACCATAGTTCTGACTATTCTGTCAACTTTTAGCTCTATCCATGTATTAGACCCCCCCGCCATACATTATAATTACACCAAGAGGTTGTAGAGGAGAAAATGTGGGTAGTACAGTATCTCTGACAAAATAGCCAACATTATCTTTTAATTAGATTCACATCATTTTGCAGGGAGTACATTATAGTGGATCATCTGGAAAGTGCCTCTGACAGACTCTTTCTGTATTAAGGCTGGTAAGAGTAAAGCTCATTTCAAACTAAAATGGTGTTCATTTATATGATCAGATAAAACGAAGGAAGTCACAAAAGAAGCCATCTATTCCTCTATACCTGGTAATTGAGAAATAATGTTTAAGATAGGAGTTTAAAAGATTATTCTTTTAAATCCATTATGCTGTAGACTCCAACTGAAAGCAAGTGCAGGGCCAGTAATAGCAATGCAGGTCTGTGCTGCAGTGCTGAGAAAAAGGGAACGCAATGTTAAAAACATACAGTAATGATGATGTAGATTTTGCAGCCTTGGCTTGCCATGATGAAGATGTAGCACTGAGCGTAGAGCCGCCCCTGCCCTGGTGATTGATGGCCCAGGTGGCGAGTCGGGGGGCTAAACACCACTAAAAATGCATAGGCACAACAGCCCCGCTCCCGCCTCTCAGCAGTCATACGCGATTGCATACATCACCTTAATGAAAATGAGATGCTAATGGGCTAATTAAAGAGCGGCGCGAGGGCCGAGGCACTCTGAGGAGCTTCTCTCCGTGACTCTGCCTCACTCCACACACCACTGCCCCCTCAGCTCTAACAGAATTTCTCTGAGATCCAGAATTAGAGTTGTGAGAGTTATTGAGAGTTTCAGTTTTAGCTGAAAAGTTACCATCTAAGAGAGGCGTCCAAACTGGGCATCTGTCAAGGCAATGTTTTCACTTGTAAACACATGATCACTATCTGATTTAAATGTATTATTTATTCAGAAATCATATTTACTTAATTGTTTACTATAGTCAATCAGCCAAGACATGTTTTGAGTCCAAATAGTTCTTATTTGTTTTGGAACTGAAGGCTAGCATTGCTAATCTGAATAGTTACCTAATAGTAATTAGTAATAGTAATAGTAATTTCTATAAAAGTACAACTACAGAACTTCTCTCAAACTACTCAGACGTCATATTACTGAAGATATGAAGGCATACTGGGAGTCCAAGTTTAGCTACTTAATGTTTTTAACTGGAGATGTGAGTCTTTAATGCTAACAAAATATTAGAACTTACAACAAGGTGTCCTATTTCTTCCCTTACCCAAATTATGGTGAACAACTTTAATATGAATGAAGATCTGCTAATGAAATGTGAATGAAATAAATCTCAGTCTGTGTGAAAGACTGATATGCAGATAGACAGGTGTTCATTTCTGATGAATAATATCTGCAGCTGATGGAGTGGAGGCCAGCATCTGTCCAGCTGCTTCAACCAATCACCTGCCACTGCAGTGTGACAAAGTCCACAGTTATCCTCATCGACACAGCACAAGATGTTGGTTATTTCACCCTAAAAATTGTGCAGAGACCCATATATATCAGTGCAGAGTACAGGAGGAAGTGTTGTATAATGTATCAGTGCACAGAACAGGAGGAAGTGTTGTATAATGTATCAGTGCACAGTACAGGAGGAAGTGTTGTATAATGTATCAGTGCACAGAACAGGAGGAAGTGTTGTAAAATGTATCAGTGCACAGTACAGGGGGAAGTGTTGTATAATGTATCAGTGCACAGTACAGGAGGAAGTGTTGTATAATGTATCAGTGCACAGTACAAGAGGAAGTGTTGTATAATGTGTC
>BRDA01026385.1:9611-32264 GCA_036984385.1 Crenuchus spilurus
TACCTTACATTAGAGATTCGGAGTACCATTGGGTCACGACGGTGTGGGGGTCGGACCTTCGTTAATTGATTTACAGTTCAAACCACAGTGTGGGGGTAGACTGCTTTTGACGGTAAGTGTTTATCCTGTTTGGGAATAAGAAACAAAGAGAGAGAACAAGAGACACGACGAGAGTAACGTAGTATCCCCAAAATCTTGCAATACATGGCCCCGGTCATCCTCTCCTTAATACAGTGCAGTCATCCTGTCCCATGTGCAGAAAAACACCCCCAAAACATGCTTCACAGTAGGGATGGTGTTTTTGGGATGGTAGGATGTAGTTAATAGATTACATTCTAGTACTCTGAATGGATTACATGGTAAATAATATGTACAGTAATCAGAGGACAAATGATGCAATGAGAGCAGCACAGAGAACAAGAGAGAGAAACAAAGAATAAGGGTTTGTCCTATTTGTGAATGGCAGTTTTCGTCAGATGGGGGTGTGACACCAAACTTGACATTTAGTTAATTGCTTCCAGGCTGGGGGTGTGGCAGCACTGGGTTACCATGAGGCTTAGAGATTACATTCCATATACTGCCCTGTATCAGTTAATACACAGAGAACATCCTAAAATAGTTGTCTATAAATAGAAAAGCAGGATTTTGTCTAGTATGCCTGTAACCAAAACTCGAGTGAGGTTTCATGATGTAGCTCTAAGTGCAAAAGTGTGTGGGGATGTACATATGCGTGATCGTGTGTGTGAAGGCCACCTCATACTGGACATGCACTGAAGTGCAATACCACACAGAAAGCACTTTAACATCAGGCTGAGCTAATCTTATATCATTGAGTGACCATCGTGTTTAGTTTAAGTTTAAAATTGTAATGTTTTAATGTGTCCAGTTTAGCAATACCAATGTAATGATATTTAATGTTTATCTTCAATAGTTTACATTAACCTACAAAATTTCAAGTTACCTTCTATAGCATTTGATTGGGGATTAGGGTTTTGTATTTAGGTGTGGGATGCTGTGGTTCTAAGAAAAACTGAGCAGTCGCCATACATCTCTGGTCTCCTCCTGATCTACAGAGTGTCCAGTTTGCTTCTGTGACTATGAATAACAATTATGAAGATCTGGTGATGAAATGTGGATTAGATACCTCAGTCTGTGTGAAAAAAACCTGATCTGCATGATTACAGTGCAGGTAGATGGGTGTTACTTTCTGATTACTAATATCTACGGGTGTCATGGTGGAGGCTGGGACCTGTCCTGAAGTCCCCATCAGTCGTGTGTGAGACATTAAAAACCCCTCAGTGATCCTTGTGGACACAGGACATTTGTAATTTCACCGAGATCTGTGCAGTGATCCGTACATAATGTATCACAATACAGGAGAAAGTGTTCATAGTGTGAACCTACTGCATAACAGACTGACAAAAAAAGCAGGTCTCCATGCAAACATCACCACCTGATCAGGAGAAAAGAACTGCATGCTGGACATTTTCAGCACATGGCGTTAACACAAAGATATTTAATCCAAATCTAAACACAATATCTTCATTAGAGTTAATGTTATTCCCCACTGTTTGGGTAAAGAAGTAAACAAGACACCCTGTACCTTCTTTGAATCTACCTTCAACCCAATCTAACACACCTCGTTTAGCTAAACAGCGTCTTTCAGTAGCTGTTAATTCGATCGGGTGAGGTTGTTTTAGGATTGAAGCTCAAGTCTGTAGGAAGGCATTATTTTAAATTGTGTGGTTGTATTGGAACTCCATGAGGCGTGTAATCCTGTTGTGTTTATTGTGTGCAAACATTTGTACCCAGTGGCACTCTGGATGTGTTATATTTTGTGTGCTTGTATACCTGAACTCCGTGGGAGGGTCCTGGGTGGATGTGCAGTCCTGGGGGGGTGTAGTGGGGGAGGGGGGCCCGGCTGAGTGTGGCTGGGGGCGTGAAGCCCACCGTGTGACTGGCGTATGACAAACCTGAGCAAACAGGTAAAAATAAAAAATTTTAAAAGCCAACTGAAATACTTACATTTCTATTTAAAAATGACTAATTCATAATAGTTATGACTTTTTTTCCAGAAAACAATGGGCAGTGATACTAGCACTATTATTAGTAAACAGTAATGAATAACAATATAAAATGGCAGATATATTTAATGATAAATGGAAAAACTAAATTGTTATAAGCGACCATATTGAAATTATGGTGATAACTGTATGTGGTATTTTTTTTTTTGCTTGTACACTGGGAATTCTCCTCCTTCTAGACTCCTCTACTGGCCACTCTGTCACTCCCTATAATGGTCGCTAATGACTATAAATGAAACATTACATTACTTAAATGTTAAAGTATTGATTTTAGTATATCACAATCTGCCACGATCAATTATTAATAATCTGTTATCCTTTCAGACTCGATCATTCCAACGTATCAGTGCTTCTTTAGTGTTGCTTGAATGTAACAGATGTTAAACTGTCTTGGAGCAATTTCTGCACAAGTATACCGGTGTCTCGTCATGGACTAAACATGGTGGTGACTCTCTGCTAAAACATCCTTCTGGTTGGCACAAAAGGCCCTTAAACTCTTCGAGAACCCTCTAAACAAGAGTTAACGGAGATAACTGACACTTTTATATTTGCCTGTGACCCAGCTGAGAGTCAGCAGTGTGCCATAAGACCTTTCTGTGTGCGTGTAATCATTAGCCTACTTTCTTTATCACTCAGCGTTCTGGTCCAAGTTAAAAGGAGCAGTCCGAGTAAGCAATTAATCCTTGGCCTCCAGGGTAACAGACCAGTTTGTACAGTTTCCCAGAAATAGTAGAACACTGTCTGTACGAGATACTGGTAAGTCTGGCCAATAAAGCTACAACTACAGGTAAAGTCCTATATTTTGTCCCCGCCATCATCTATTAGAGGCATTCTGATAAAACTATCATGCCCTTCAGTTCACCAATCCAGTGTTGGCAGTAAAGTCCTGATGTTGAACTACTATTTGGGTACAATTATGTTTTTTATTTTCTTACTCACTACACAGGGAACGAGAAGTCTTCGAGTTATACATAAAGCCAGCAGAGCTACCTAGTGTTAGTGAAGCTCAGTGCTAAAATTTTGAAGAGTAAAACTAAAACAAAACCCAAAACATTTTGGAGCAAGTCTGGTGACTACGGCACAAGCCTGAGTGATGCAAGGTTGCCTTTGAGACATACCTGGAGAGATGGGGCGGCTGGAAGAGGGGGAGGGAGTGTAAGGGATGGGACTGGACACGGTGCGAGCTCTCAATCCCTGAGCAGACATCTCATTAAAATACCTACAGAAATGAAAAGAGTGACAAGAATGGAATTTCAGTTTTTTTTGCATATACAGGTGATTGAATGTATGATGAGAAATCAGAAAAGTGATATGAATTAGTGAGACTGCTACAGCACGAACATCTCCTCGCTTTGAATGGTCTTTTCTTTGGATCAGATCTAGCTCTGTATGATGTTAATGACATTTCTCAGCTCTTTATAACAGGGTTAATTATAACTTTTAAATATTCTCTCATTTGCGCTTTTATTATTTCTGGAGAGCCCTACTGGTGACATGCCACAAAAAAAGAAACAATGCATGGCCTTGACTTATTTACCTATGTGATCAAGTTCTCATGTAGCCATGATTTAAGGCACAGGATCGAGATAGTTAAGTTGTTGCCACAACTTATTAACAAGTGGGAATGAAATCACTCTCCCCAAGCTGTGGCTATGAATTACAATTTTGTTCACATGCATGAATAAGTTAGCAAAGATGTTTGATTTCTGTGGAGCCCTACTGTTGACACACCACAAAAATAAGAATAATGCATGGTGACAACTTGCTAACTAATGGGAACAAGGTCCAAATCTGTGACCACAACTTAATAAGGCATGGGAACAACATAGTTTTAACAAGATCATTCTTATATTAATAACATCCTTATATAAAGGATAAACTGCAGCAGTAGTCCCTTTGTGTCTGGTCAGTGGCACCTTTCATCGTCCATCTCCAGGCTGCTCTCGCTCTCGCTGAGCTGCCTGCACAAAGCCTCTCTCCTCTCCATCTCTCTTTGCAGCTTCCTCTGCAGACGCATGTTCTCTTCTCGCATCTGCCGCTCCTCCTCTATATACTGAGCCCTCTTCTCTGTGTCTGAGAACACACATGCATAAGGATTGTATTTTTTTATGAATTTTTATTCATCAGAAGACCTGCAAAACTTGGTTAAATTACCTGCAAAATTGACTGTAATTTTCTTATAGAAACGAATGAAATGCAATCGTGTACATTTTAAACCGAAACTGTAAATGTCCATACAGACACACTGAATCATGCCACTTTTTGCATTCAAAAACTACAACTAGCCAACCTGAAGGATAAATCTACAAAAGAAACATTACTTCAACTTATTGCATCATATTGGAGCCGTTATGCCAGAACAGAGAAGTTAGAGCTCCCTCTAGTGGTCAAGCAACATTAATACAGACTGATGCATAAATTACAAACTTTATTTTTTCCAAGAAGAAACAAATAAGTAAAAATACAGTTTTCTAAAACAAAGAGACCACTGAAAAATGCTGGAATGTGATGAAGAGGAAGATAGATGTCCACCAGCCTTCAAACAAAGCACATCTGCTTGGATTTTGACTCCAGGTAGGTCAACCAGCAATAATGTGAAAGACTGGTGGAGAGCATCAACAAAACACTTTTTGCACTAAATATTATTTTCTGAATTTGTTTCTAGTTGAAATGAGCAAGAATAAGTAAATGATTTTAGATTTCAAGAGGAAAACGATGACCATGCAGCCCATGTTCATCGTTGAGGAATGTGTGGGGAGGGTTGGCAAATTCATGTTTCATGGCTTTCACACAGAGGACGACCTAACCTGGAGCATTAACATCACGGTTACTATAAAGGCGGCACAGCAGAGAATGTATTTCCTGATAAATCTCAGGAATAATAACCTCACACAAAGCCTACTGGTGTCCTTCTACAGCTGCTCCATAGTGTGTGTTCTGACACACTGCATCTGTGCGTGGTTTTGTAGCTGCAAAGCGCTCCCAAGGTTGTCAACATGACCCTGAAAATCATCAGATACCCTCCCTTCCCTGGAGGAGCTGCACAGATCATCTCGCCCTAGACATTCTCTTTTTTAACTGATGTCCTCAGGTAGATGCTTTAAATCAGCTAAACAAGAACCATCAGAATAAATAACAGTTTCTATGCTAGAGCCATATTTCTGTTTAATACTGAATAATACTTGAAGCTCCATGCAAAGTTTTGCACAGTGTGCTTGGATGTTTTTATATTTTTACAAGGACAGCACCTTTCAATTTTGTATTATTAACACATTCAATTCTATTCTTAAATATTAATGTGCTAAACTTGTTTTCTTTGCATTATACAAAGCATGCAGAGCCTGTTGGCATTACTAATACAGTAGTAAACATTCTGAAACCACTGCTCAGTTATGGAAAAGCAGAGTCCCCTCTAGTGGTTCAGACAAACACTGACACACCAAGTTTGATGGTGAAAATTCAATATCAACTGAAAAGTAGGATGTTCATTCAAATTCAGGCAGCTTATGCAAAAAGTGGCTGCCACATAAAAAATAGAATACTGTGGAAATGTTTCTCATTGTTCATAATTTAATTCAAAACAGTAACCTGTCATTTTATATTTATTACACGTAAATATTTCAAGCCATTGTTTGTTTTAAATTTTATGGCTTATAGCTCATGAAAATCAGAAAACCCAAATCTCAAATTATAATTTCAATTGGTGAACAGCATACTATTCAAGCACTACCAACATTAAAAAAAGACTTTAAATATGTCACTTTAGGTGTAACAGGTATAATGTTTTATATAAAATATATATGACAGTTTATCTTTTTAACTTATGAACACAAACTTTTTTCACAATATTCAAATTTATGGAGATGCACTAGTATGTGTGTGAAGACATCTAGCCTTTGTAGTTGCGTGTTTGTGGTCTTAGACTCTGGTTTGTGCATTTGCTGCTCACGCTGTAGCTCGGTTGTGCGCAGGCTGCGTTTGAGCCTCTCCACTTCACTCTTCAGGAACCGAATGTGCCGCATCATGTTCTCAGGAGAGTCGATCTCCATCGAAACCTCCCTCGGAGAAGGCGGGGCTGACACCGGCTGGTCGAGCTTCTCCTGCAGGATCCTGCCAATCAGATCAGAGGTGGGTGGTGACAAAAGGAAACATGATAAAACAGGAAATATGTTCAGTTTCTATTCATTCTGGATATAAATATATAAATTACTTCTTAGCATCTCAGGCTTCAGAGCAAAACTAAAGAACCAAACTTGACTTGGAGGATTAACAAGTGGGGGAACAAATCTGTGAAATGTATTTTACAATTAACTATTCCTTTAACTACAAAATGCCTTATAATTTAATTCAAACTGGCATGCATACAATTATAGGGGGAACATTACAGAGTAGAACAGCTGATCTAGCATCAGTTTATGGGAATAAAATCACCATAAATTGGTGGAACCTCTGATGACAGATTTTCTGGGATGTTAGATAAACAGCACTGCTTTCCATAAAGTGTCCAGGACCAGGATGAAAAGATTTATACTCAAATTAGAGTTATTTCCACAATCACTAATTACTAAACTCCAAAGCACTTGTGACATCATTTACTAAACTGGGGTTCTTTTGAGAGATATGTGCAGCACCTTTTCTCAGCCTCCAGTTTGTCCATCCGCTTCCAGAGCCGGTTAACCAAAGCCTCCTGCTCCTGTTCTAGAGTGTTCTCCAAGTCGATCTTCTCACGACGCAGCTGCAAACAAACACAAACATTACTCCCAACCTACATCCTAAGACAAAAGTTATATCTGTGGGTAAGGAACTGTACTGAACTCTGTAAGATGAATGTTTAGAAGCCAAAAGGTCAGTGAGAATCCAGCACAGTTTCATAACTATAGAAATAACTCAAAAACACCCGATTCACCTCCTTTGTTAATTACCAGGTTTGTTAGTCAAGTTAAACAAAAACAAATCAACAAAACTGTTGGAACTGATAATACTCGCTCTTGACTATATAATAGTACCATCACATGACATGGCATCCCAAACCATCACAGACTGTGGAACATCACACTGGACTTCGGACACCTTCGGATTCTTGGATTCAGACTCTAGGAGCTTGATTTACAGTGGCATGAAAACGTTTGGGCACCCCTAATCATTTTCATGATTTTCCTTTATAAATCACTGGTTGTTCAGATCAGTCATTTCAGTTAAATATATCATACATCAGATGAACACGGTGATATTTGAGAAGTGAGATGAAGTTTATAGGATTTACAGAAAGTGTGCAATAATTATTTAAACTAAATTAGGCAGGTGCATAAATTTGGGCACCCCAACAGAAAAATTACATCAATATTTAGTAGATCCTCCTTTTGCAGAAATAACAGCCTCTAAACGCTTCCTTTAGCTTCCAGTGAGAGTCTGGATTCTGGATGAAGGTATGATTATGTCCGAGCATGGACAGCCTGCTTTAAATCACACCACAGATTTTCAATAATATTCAGGTCTGGGGACTGAGATGGCCATTCCTGAACATTATACGGTTTATAGTCATTTACTCAAACTCAATCACATATTCGACTGGATGTCCGATTTTCTTGTGATATAAGTCTTACTGATCAACATTTAAAACAGAAACGGCTGGAAATACGTTATGTGTGATGGATATAAAATAAAACAGTTTATCCTTTTTTTTAAATTATGAACAAAAGTGAACTTAACAATATTCAATTTTTTTTATGTATGACCAAATATGCTGATTAACAGGTTAATTTACAGTGTTAATTAACTACTTAATTAAACTGTAATTAATTACAGTGAAATGACATTTCTTTTTGTATAGTCATGGCCACAAGTTTTCACAAAGTTTGCTGCCTCAGTTTTTTCTGAACATTTTGTCAGATGTTTGTATGATATAATGAAGTACAGTTATAAGCGTTACATACTTGTTTTAACTTTGTATTGACAAATACATCCAGTTTAGACAAAGACTTAATATTTACAGTGTTATCCCTTCTTCATTAAGACCTCTGCAGTTCACCTCGGCTGGCTGGATATCAGCTTCTGGGCAAAATCTTGAGTGATGGCAACCCAATCTTGATTAATCAGAGCTTGCAGTTGATCAGAGATTTTGCGTTTTTATTTGTCTACCCTCTTTTTGAAGATTGAGATCTGGGGAGTTTCCTGGCCATGGACCCAAAATAAGCCACTTGGTTATAACTTTTGATTTGTGACATGGTGCTCCATCATGCTGGAAAAACTGTTCATCTCCAAATTGCTCCTGCACTGTTGAGAGAAGCTGCTCTTGATGTTTTGATGCCATTTCTTATTGATGCCAGTGTTCAAAATTTTGAGCGAACCTGCTGCCATTGATGAGAAGCAACTCCACACATGAGTAGTCTCAGGATGCTTTACTGATGACATGACACAGGATTCACCTTTTACTCTCTGAACAGTAAATATCTTTACCCCAGTCGTCTGCAGTCCAATCCCTGTGCTTCCTGTGGAATGTCAGTCTGTCCTTGATGTTTTTCTTGGGAGATAAGTGGCTTTTTTGCTGCCATTCTTGACAACAAGCCATCTCCCAAAAGCCTTTGTCTCACTGTGCATTCAGATGTGCTCACACCTGCATGCTGCCATTCCTGAGCATCTTGTTCTGATCCCAGCTGCATCCTCTTTTTGAGACGGTCCTGACACTTGCTCGACTTTCTTGGGCACTCTAAAGCCTTATTCACTTCAGCTGAACCTCTCTCCTTAAAGTTCTTGATGATTTGGTAAATGGTTGTTTAGGGTGCTCTTACAGCAGTGTCTTTGCCTGTGAAGCCCATTTTGATGCAATGCAATGACTACTGCACGTTTCCTTGGAGGCAACATGATATCAGCTGTCTTGTCCTCATTAACCTTTTCTCCTCAGCTAACAAGATTATCATTGAAATGATGTTAACAGGCCATTTTGAAATGCAGTGGCTGAAGTGCAGACATTTTTGTGATAAGGTTATTTTCATGGCCTTCATTTAATCACTCTTCACAATCTAGACTTAAAACAAATTGCCACCTTAAAAACTGAGGCAACAAACTTTGTGAAAACCAAAATTGGTGCCATTCTCAAAACTTTTGGCCACAACTGTAGTGTCAAAACTGTTCTGTATGTTGAAGTTCAAAAATATCCTACTTGTTCTAGAGTAAGTTGCTTGGAGATTGTGTCATTCTCCAGCTTCTTGATCTTTTTCATCAGTTTGTTAACTTGAAACTCCTGCTCCTGCTCCAAATGCTGCTCCAACTCAGCCTTCTCATGCTGGAGCTATAAAGACAAAGTAAAAGAAAGAATGAAAGAACGAGTGAGAGATAAAGTGAGAATCAGATTTACATGGGCTTTTGGTGAAATGATCAATCAATCCCTGTTGTCAATATTTCCATCACACTTTCAATGTCCTGTAAGGCTTATTACCAATATTAGACACACACACACACACACACACACACACACACACACACACACACACACACACACACACACACACACACACACTTAGGCTGCATATTTTCTACAGAAGGTCAGGTACTGGTCCAGATGATGCGTCACTACATCCTACTAGGGCACATATGGTGGTGACTCAAAAACCCCCACTCAGATGCCCAGCATTCTTGGTGGCACAGCCAATTCCTGACAAAGCCTCATTCCTTCGATGAACTTTAGACTGTGCAGATCTGTCCCAACAACACACAGCAATGTCTGTCCATTTTATAGTATAGTATAGACAACAGAGCATTTCCTTACAGAAAAAAGCAAAGAAACAATACACATAAAACAAACAATACGCTGTTAGTTATAATGAACTGATCATACATTAAAGGAGATTTTTAACTCATTTTTTCCAATAAACCTGAATGTAATCAATCAGCAAAAATAAGTCTTGGCATGCACCAATATAGAATTTTCAGGTCCAATACAATAACCAATAATTAACTGCTGATTGTGGCCGATGCTGTTATCACGCTAATAACTTAAATAAGCTATTACAGTAAACGTAATGTAAAATTAGCACTATATTATGAACATTGAAGGGAGTCACAGTATGGCCAGCAGAAGGCACTGTGGTCTACAAGAAGAAACATTCCTACTGTACAAGCTAAAAACATGACAATATATTGGAATTGGATATAATATGGTACAGATAATAATTTAATAATTATTTAGTTTTTCAATTTATCTGCAAATAAAATCAGCCCCAGGCATGTGGTGCATCTCTAATTTGGTTCTTTAGAAAAAGAGCAATGTTTACAGCTCCAGTTTTAAAGAAGCCAAATAGAGTCCACATGTCTTGGCTGATTGAATATTCTTGAGTTAAGTGTAAAATTGTACAAATACAAACTATTCTTTTTAATTTAGTGCATTCTTGTCAAACTGCAGGTTAAAGATGTTGAATACAGCACTAGGTGTGGCTTAGGTGTACTACAGCAAATGTGGAGAAACTATGGGAAACGTTTTAAAGATATGATGTTCACCTGATAAACCCACCAACATGATTTGTGAGGCTCTAAGTGGGTAAATGTGCACAAAGATAAGACACTGCT
Organism: Crenuchus spilurus; assembly: GCA_036984385.1. NCBI lineage: Eukaryota > Metazoa > Chordata > Actinopteri > Characiformes > Crenuchidae > Crenuchus > Crenuchus spilurus. The sequence continues at coordinate 20,258 of BRDA01026385.1, forward strand.
TGAAGAGTTTTAAAAACCATTGCCTAACAACTGTTACCAGAATAATGCCGCATTTACACTGGTCAAACCTTACAATGTACCTGAACACACTCCCTCTCTTCAGTTGGCTGCATGTGGGCATTAAAAGAGGTATTACCTGTTTTCATACATCATAGTACAAAATGATCCAAGTCCCTGTAATTCTGTAGGGAATCCTGAAACTGCAATAAAGAACTTTTACTCCGTGTTCAACTAGAACAGCTGAATACAGAACAAATGTTCCTTACCTACACATGACACTAACCAGGAACACCAGTTATCTTCTGATTGGACCGACATACAGGGTTGGCTGGATTAATCAGCATAACATTGGCATCAACTTTTTGTTGATTGCATTACCCAAACTCAAGACACAATGGACCCATTATGCAGCGCACGACTGCAGCTGGAATCAATGTTGATCATTGAAAATGAATGTTATCCATGGCATTGTTGTGAGAGACCAGCATAAATGCAACAGAGAGTATACAAGCACTGAGATGTCTGATAACTAGAGCTAGAGAGATAAATAGACAGAGTTTAGGACATGGACAGAGATTGACAAAGTGAAATAGAAAGAGACAGACAGAGACAGACAGACAGACAGAGACAGACAGAGACAGACAGAGACAGACAGACAGAGACAGACAGACAGAGACAGACAGACAGAGACAGACAGACAGAGACAGACAGAAAGAGACAGACAGAAAGAGACAGACAGAGACAGACAGATAGAAAGAAAGACAGACAGATAGAAAGAAAGACAGACAGACAGAAAGACAGACAGACAGATAGAAAGAAAGACAGACAGATAGAAAGAAAGATAGAAAGACAGACAGATAGAAAGACAGACAGATAGAGAGAGAGACAGACAGACAGAGACAGACAGACAGAGACAGACAGACAGAGACAGACAGACAGAGACAGACAGACAGAGACAGACAGACAGAGACAGACAGAGACAGACAGACAGAGACAGACAGAAAGAGACAGACAGAAAGAGACAGATAGAAAGAAAGACAGACAGACAGACAGAAAGACAGACAGACAGACAGAAAGACAGACAGACAGACAGAAAGACAGACAGACAGACAGAAAGACAGACAGACAGATAGAAAGAAAGACAGACAGATAGAAAGAAAGACAGACAGATAGAAAGAAAGACAGACAGATAGAAAGAAAGATAGAAAGACAGACAGATAGAAAGACAGACAGACAGATAGAAAGACAGACAGACAGATAGAAAGACAGACAGACAGATAGAAAGACAGACAGACAGATAGAAAGAAAGAGACAGATAGATAGAAAGAAAGAGACAGATAGAAAGAGACCGATAGAAAGAAAGAGACAGATAGAAAGAGACCGATAGAAAGAAAGAGACAGATAGAAAGAGACAGATAGCTAGCTAGAGACAGATAGACAGATAGAAAGAGACAGATAGACAGATAGAAAGAGACAGATAGACAGATAGAAAGAGACAGATAGACAGATAGAAAGAGACAGATAGAAAGAGAGACAGATAGAAAGAAAGAGACAGATAGAAAGAAAGAGACAGATAGAAAGAAAGAGACAGATAGATAGAGACAGATAGCTAGCTAGAGACAGATAGACAGATAGAAAGAGACAGATAGACAGATAGAAAGAGACAGATAGACAGATAGAAAGAGACAGATAGACAGATAGAAAGAGACAGATAGAAAGAAAGAGACAGATAGAAAGAAAGAGACAGATAGAAAGAAAGAGACAGATAGAAAGAAAGAGACAGATAGATAGAAAGAAAGACAGATAGCTAGCAGGCGACAGAGCTATTAGATAAACAGAGATTGTTAGACAGCTAGATGGAGAAATTTATAGAGACAGACAGCTATAGAGAGACAGTGATAGCTAGATAGACAAATAAACAGATGGACAGATAGATGCTGTTTTATGACCTCAATAGTGTTCACTAGTGTGTTTCACTGCACAAGTGGGTTAAATGCGGAGGTCAAATTCCGTTGTGTGAAAAATCACATTGGCTAAATTGGTTGATCTTAATAATCATAATGGTGGAAACCATAAAACTTGTCTACATATAAACACATTCAGCGTTTGACTGAAAGGCCTCTGGTGCAGTCATTACCTTCACAGCAAATTACTCTCCCTTTACACACACCCTCCAGTTCCTCCCACCACAACACCCACACAACACCTTAAAATGTGTCATCTGTTCTGTTCAACCGGAGACTGACTCAGCCTCTCCTTACTCACATTGTGTGCTCAAAGTGGGTGTTCAAATCACTGTAGAACTGATCCCAAAACCAACGAAGCCTTGCAACACTTACTACTCCATCATGCAAACTGTGGGTGGGAGAGGCTAAATATCAGGGCTCAAACAGTATGAGTGTTGACTGTAGATGCGCTCTGCTCTTTAAATGAGGGTGTAGCTAACAACCATTTATGCCATCAGTTAACCTATGAGTCAGGGGAGTGCCAAGGATCTAATGATATTCAGGGCTTAGTCCCAGCGAATGAACATGAACCCTCTCTGTACTACCCTATACTCCTTACACTCTATTCCCTCTCTGAACCACATACCCCGTCTGTACCACCCAATAGTCCTTACACCCTATACCCTCTCTGGACCATATACTCCTTATGCCCTAAACATTCTCTATACCCTACACCCTCTCTGATCATATTACTGATAGCATGTACATGTTTCTCACTTGTCCTATTGACTGAATAGTTCCTGGATTGTGCCAGCAAGTTTTTGTATTTTTAGTAAAAACATGTTTTTGTCCAAATTAAGGTGATTTTAAGGTTTTTCCCCCCCAGATCAAATAGCCAGTAGCACTCATAAATTGAAAAATTTACCAAACCATGTGATCAGTATCGGTGATCGGCACTCATGGGTGATCGGAATCGGCAGCATAAAACCTGATTGTTGCATCCCTATTAAAAAGACTTTGAATGGCTGTAAAGGCACATCAGATTAAGATCTGGGGAATTTCAACGTCTTGAGCTCTTTGTCACATTCCTCAATCCATTCCTGAACAACGTCTGCAGTGTGGCAGGACATTATCCTGCTGAAACAGACCACTGCTATTAGAGAATACTGTTGTTATGAAAGAAGTACTGGGAACTGACATCTACATGAATTTCAGGACACAATGTTTCTCATCACAATGCTGTCCAGAGTTCAACTCAAAAAGGGTCCAAAATCGCATACTTAGACTATATGTACTATATTCTGATCAGTTAGAATTTAAAGTCAATTCATTCATTTATACACACTACAGTCGTAAATTTAATTCATTGAAAGCCCCATTTACATACATTTTAAGTACTTTTTGTGGTAGTTAGCTGCTTTTTTTATACCATGTTTCTTTATTGATATTAACATGTCATCGAACTGTAGCTCAGAAGACAAAGCATAAAGAATCTTGTGATTTTTAAATGTTATTTGACATGTCGGAGTAAAATAACTATACAAAATATTTGGCACCCAAGAGCAATGACCCTTTAATGCCGTATTCTTGGGTTGAGTGATCTGTGCCTTGTAGAAATAGGATGCTACATTGTAGCTACTAGGCTTCACTCACAGAATGACATTTTCCACAGATTCCAGGCTGTGGACTATAGCAGTACATTATATACATAGTTACTGTGGTCAGACGGTAACAGAATGCCCCTCAGCTTCTAACAAGACTCTAGCAAGCCAAACTGCTTCTGAGACACCAACTTCAAGAAAGGACTGTTCACTTCCTGCCATATGTACCTTTAGCCCTACTGGGATTGGATTGGTTTCTCTGGGGGACGTCTGTTGATAACAGTTCATAAACATACTCAGTAATGAACCTCTTGCATCCAGACACCACTAAAATAACTACAGCAGCAGGTTTCTGTGGATTTCACAAACACATATCACATATGATCACAGTTCATTTTCACCTGTAACTGTGATTATAATACCTCCTTTAATTAGTCTGTATTGGTGGATAAATCGGTGTCTCGGTTTTCTAATAGACTTTTCTTTTAGTCCATTTCTTCTTTAGTTTCTTTTACCTTCATAATGCTCTCATGTGGTGTACAACATTGAAGATAATCTATCCACACCATGTAGATTATCAAGTGACTCCTCAAGTTTTAATATTATTTGGTTTCTGATTTGATTGTTGTTGGTTTGTTAAAATATTACATACCGCTATTAGAACGAGTTAAAAATCTTTATTTTCCTATGGGAGGTGACACTGGAGAGGAAATTCACAGAAATTTGCTTACAGACAGGACTAAAATGATCAGATGGGTGCAGTGAGGTAAAAACACAGGAGCTATTTCAGCCTGTATTTTTCTCAGAGGACAAGAGGAAAGAACAGACATGGAGCTCCTGTAAGTGAAGAAATTACCCGAGGACAATTTAATCCAATCCGAATATGGCTTTTAACATGTGCCACTAAGATAACCAATGTTATCTCTTCACCCATCAATAGTTTTAACACTGTGGCTGATCAAGGTGTGGAATGTTACTTTAGCAGAAAAGACAAGCCTTGAAAAGTCCTCAGGCCAGTGAAAGTAGGCTGGTACCCAAACTTCAGTTAAATCTGAAATGAACTGAATGCCACAATGTCCATCTATCATTGACTAACTTGTGCAGAAGCAGCAGAACATCAAATGATGTTTTTGGTTAAGACCAGAAAATTAAAGATTTGTTCTAAATAGAAATGAAAAAGCACAGTAAGCTGCAGACGTCTCATTACATCTGTTTACCTTTATATTTCCAAATACTGCTTTCGTTTGCCTCAATAACTGCCACCCTAAACTGTCTCTTGTTCTGTTTATATACCTCACAGTTGATCAGTAGCAGGAAGCTCAATAGACTGTATGATCGAGGGTTAACTACAGAGGATGGGTCATCTGCAGACCGCTGTTGCTAAGGAAGAAAACAAGCTCTACCTTATAATGGAAATGACATTTTTGCTCTTTTTATTTGGGATGGTAAAACTAATCTAGTCACAACAAAAATTCATTATACAGTCTAAAACTAATGTATTTAGAATAGTGCTGGGTAATATGACCTCAAATCAGAAACGTGATTAGTTGAACATTTGGCCTTGATCACAACTAATGATTATTTTGTTCTGTGTCTGCACTAAAGCCAGAATGTGTACAAATGACAAGACATGGCATTTTACTTTGTACCAAGCTAGTCAAGTTGCTCAGCTGGTTCAGTGTTTGAGTTCTCCTCCATGTTTCTACCTTGTTGCTGACTGGACAGGGCAGAGTCGCATGACTACGAATGGTAGTGTATTTAAGGGGAGAGTACATGAACATCACAGTGGGGAAAGTATTAAGACAATTAAAAAAAAGTATTAGCAGAATAAAAGACTAAACAATCGACATGGGCAAGACTTAATTGGTTCCAGATTCTGAATGTCGTTTTCAATTATTTTTCCATTAACTGCCCAGCTTTAACTCAAACACAATCTGGACATTTACCACATATTACTGTGAGGTGTAAACCGACTCTTTTCTGGTCCAGTCTCTTACCTGCATGAGTTTTCGAGACAGGTCGTTAGTGAGAAACTCCTCCTCTTTCTCATAGTTCACGGCAAGCGTCTCCTTCTCCTTCTGTAGGGCCTGAATCTTCTTAAACAAGGTGTTTGAGATGAACTCCTCCTCTTGTTCTGCCCTCGCTTGCTGTGGGCACAGATTATGGCATGAATAATACATTTTTGCAACTCATGTCTCAATCTCAACATTTTACTGAGGTTTAACAATCAAAAAGCAGCAGAAAAAAAACATACACATTCTATGAATACAGGCAGAACTACGTTAAATAAAATAAGATCAAAAAAACATCCAATCATCTACTTATAATTTATGCAGTGAACACAGGCTGGTTATTGAGCACACATGCATTTGTTCAGCGCTCTAGAAATACTCATAATACCTTTGACCGACTATCTGCCCTGCAGCTGATATTCAGCATTTTTCAGATTATCAGAATCTGAGAAATGCCAAAAAAGGTTGTTCTCTCACATGGACATTCAAAACACTTTTTTTTTGTATAGCCGAACAGCCAAACCGTACTGCTATTTAATTGGTAGAAATGTTGATCACATAACCATTAAATTCAATTAAAAGTTTTTTTTCTTTTTTTCCACCAACTGCCCAAATTCTAACATGAAGCTATGTTCATTTAATGTAAGCTATGAATAAGTGCTGTAAACCTTCAATCCACAAAAAGATTTGTTGTAAATGAAAATCCTTCCCAAATAATGGTTATCAATGTCCTTCATTATTAATAATCGTATCAGCATTAAAAATCAGTCGACTCCAATCATGATTTACCCATAACACCATGTTGTGATACAATTGTGTCTCTGTGGCAGTAACATTTTGTTCATCCTTACACTAAGTGCATACAAATAATCACGTAGTAGAATTTACTGTCTTAGGACTGACAAATTTGATATTCGACTGTTATATCTAAGCTCAGATAAGCCTCAGCATGTGTTTAATACAGACCCAAATCTGCACAACAGCCTGGAAAACAAGGGTACCAGACCTGACAAGGAGATCAAATCAGATCTTATGAAAAGTTCCACATTACCTAAACCAAACAATGGCACCAACATAAGCCTCTAACAAAGCCATAATCTTTGCTACTTTGGAAACCCAAATACCAGTTCAAGCCCATCTCCAAGCCAGCCAGAAGCTGTGGTCATGACCTAGTAGCTATTCTCTTAGTGCAATTAAAAAATACAGGTGGTAACAGTTATAACCCTTATGCAGGCCTTAAACAGGGCTCACCCAGAAATTATGTTCACAATTTTTCTCAATTATTTTGGTTTTTAAAGTTTAGAACTGGAGCTGTGAGGCTAATGTTGTCAACTAACATTGACTAGTCATGTAAAATAGCCTTTCCTGGATCACCAAAAACTTAAACATAACGACTAGCCTGTGAGACCTTCTTTAAGATCTGGATGAGTATGGATCAGGTTGAGTATGCATTTTCATAAAAACAGAGAGAGCTATTGAGCTCTATTGTTTGTTTGCAACATTAGCCTCTGTTTCTTAACCGAAGACGGAAAATTTTAACTCCAAACATGTCACTGCTGATCAACAACATCTGCTTTAAGTGTAAAAAAATAAGTTGTAAACGGACTTCTTGGTGAACAGCTCCTTTGAAACTAGTGTATAAGGAGACATAAAAACACATGAAATGACACTAAATGTTTTCCAGCTTTGACAACCAGTGCACAAAATACTCTCCATCATGGATGATGGTCACACACTGGAGACCATCATCATGGTAAAGAGGAGGTGGGGATATGACGTGATGGACCAATCACAGCTGCTGCGGTCTGCGTAGATGCAACTCGTAGTTACATTTCTGGGGAGGTGTGCGTCAGACTACGGCAGGGGTGGGCAACTCCAGTCCTGGAGTGCCGGATTCCTGCACAGTTTGGTGATCTACTGGATTAAACACACCTGATTCAACTCAGCAGGCCATTAGCAGGTTTAATTTTATTAATAACCACTAAACTCTGCTGGACATCGGCCCTCCAGGACTGGAGTTGCCCATCCCTGGGCTACGGTGTAGCCTACGGTGTATGATCCACATCTCTACGTGTAGGCCACAGCGTAGGTTTGACGGAGAAGTATAAATAGGCCTTAAGTTTAGTGCAGCTCCTTTGTCCCTAGAGCCATCAGGGATTTCCAACTCTTCCCAGTGGGGACAGAAAGGAGAGGAGGACTAGTCATATCACACACAGATGCACAAGTTTATATTTAGTTATACAGATGTATTTGTGTACATATAAATACACAGTTCACTAACTACATCACTGAGCAATGGCTACATTACCCTTCTTGAACTGCATATCGACACTACTGCAATTGCACCTCTTTGCACATCTAATCATCTATGTATGTGTCTCTGTATGTATGTATTCATTTATGCATGTATGTATCAGTCACTGGTTGTTTCTATACATTTATGTATGTATCTGACTGCCTCCATGTATACATTCATGTATGTGTCTGTATAATTCTGTAGGTCAATGTATTCCTGTCTGTCTCTATATGAATCTACCTATGTAACCATCCATTTATGCGTCTGTCTCTCTCTCTCTCTGTATGCATGTATCTATCATGTATATATGAATGTCTATATGTCTCTATTTCTATGTATGTATGTATGTATGTATATCTTTCTCCATCTACCTATCTAGTGTGGTCAGATTGCTGTCTGCTGTGTCAGGGATTGAGTTGCACTAGATGACTCAGACTCGAGCTAAACTTAACAGATCGTTAATTTGGATACGTTTTGGAGACCTCCAAGTGTGACCCAAAAACCTTTAACCACCTTTGTCGGTCTGCATTTGGTCTGACACAGCAGGAGCCAATTTATATTATGTTTATGAGTGTTGCCTCAGCTAACTTGGCTAAACTGTCTTTGTTGTGAATGCTAGCTACATTAGCTTATTACAATTGCTTATTCCAACACAGGCAGATAGCTAAAAACTTCACTTCAGGCTCTTTGTATGAAATTCATAAACAATATAACTGCCATGTTCAATAAAGTAAGGTAAACAAATACACAAACACAATAAACACTCGCTTGCATGGCTGAGTAAGCTATGCTGACTAGCTAGCTAGCTTAGCAACCAACGCGTCCTGCTTAAAAAACAAATAAACGAATGCATTTTAAGACACAGTAAGATATATTAGTTCACAGGAGTCTCGTTTAAGGCTAGAGAAGCTTGTCATCATTACACGAGAAGCTAAAAGTGAATAAAATAATGATACTCTGATATGAAGCCAAAGTTAGCTGCTGACTCCCACTGTCCGTTCCACCTTAAATGCTGCATTGGTGACAATAGAGAGCGCGAGGCGGCTGCCCGTGTTGGGTTGCGGTATTTAAGGTAGAAATGGACTTACGATGGTCACGCTGGCTTTGCGCAGGTCTCGGTTCTCCTCCTGCAGGGACTTGCACTTCAGCTTAAACGTTTCCAGCTCGATTTTCAGCACTTTGTTCTCCTGCTGCAGCGAGGCCAGGCGGTTCGTCAGCTCCTCCAAGCGAAACTGCGAAATCACGACGCCCTGCTTAGCGGCTCCGGGCGCCGAGGCGGCGGAGGACGACGACGAGGAAGACAGCGGCGGGGCCGAGGCGCTGCAGCCCGCGCCGTCCGTGTCACTCTCGCTCGCGCTGTCTGCCATGGCCGCAAGCCGGCCAAGAGGAGCGCGAGCAAAGTGTGCGTGCGTGTGCGAAGTCCGAGCGTGAGCGACAACACTGCGAGAGGCGCGGGAGCGCGCACGCGCGATGGATATGCGAGAATGTCGCGAGAGCTGTGCGAGAGCAGTGACGTTTATCTCCGTTTCTTTTCTCAATTTACTTTATTTCTTCTAAAAAAATGTATCTATTGATTGCGATAACAGCATACAGTACAAATATGGGAGACATAACACATATAACAAATATTGCACTTACTAAAAATAGAAGCTAAACATAAAGTAAATAATGAAACACATAAAGGAAATAAATAAATATCAAACAAATTCTGGGATAAGAAAGCAGCCTTGTGACTGGAAGATCACCGGTGAACCTATAGGAGAAGACTAAAGTGCCCTTGAGTAAAGCACCTAACCTGTTGCTATGTTGATACTATGTGGTAAATAAGGAGCAACTGTTATTGCTAGGTGATTGCTACGTGGTTGCGATGGGGTTGCTTGATGGTTTCAAGAGTATCCCAGGTGGTTGCTATAAAGATGCTAAACAGTTACAAGCTGCTTGCTATGGTGTTGGTAAGTGGATGAGATGTGGATTTTTCAATGTGTTGGTTTTTCAGGGAGTAGCACAGATGTTCATTAGTGGTTGCTAAGCAGTCACTATGGTATAGTGGTTGGTTGTTATGGTGTCTCAGGTAGTTGCTCAGGTGTTGCCAGGTGGTTGCTGTTGTACTCCATGTAGCTGTTTGGGTGTTACAATGTAGTTGTATCACTGTTCCGTTTGAAGGGTGCCAAAACTTTTGCACACCATTCATTCCTATGGGAAACAAATCTACAAAAATATGTTGCTCTGTGGAAACTGCATCAAAAATCTTTATACAAGCACACTTCACATCAGACTGAATGGTCTGGATTTGGAACGGCTTTGCAATGTACAACTTTTACAAATTCTTAATTGTTTTCTTAAGAATAATTCTTAGAATAAGTATAATTCTTGTAAAAAATATGTTCTTAAATGTTTCCTTAACCTTATGATAGAATAGAAGAGAACAGCTTTGTCACTATACTTGTACAATGAGTTTAAAAGCCACTTCTTTTACAGTGCAAACATGTACTTAATATATAAATAAATGGGCCAAAATGGTGCATGGATCTGAGACTCTATATACAGTTAAAAAAATAGTTATGGTGTTGTATACGATTATTTTTGCACATTATGAAATATTGCACAGTAGTGGATGTTGGACAGTGAGAGTAATGGTATTTCACAGTATACAGATATGAATGAATGAATGAATGAATGTTACACTTATATAACGCCTTTCTGGATACCCAAGGACCCTTTTCAATCAGCACACTCCATTTACACACATTCAACCACACACACACACACCGGCGAGAAGCAGCAGCCAATCGCACACAGCCTACTCTCAACCGGAAGCGACCATCCACCTGGAGGACTGCATCGAGCACTAGGGGGATCACCCAGAACAGAGTGCCAACCATATCTGGGCATACATACATACATACATACATACATTCATACACATTCATACATACCAGGCTAATTTTAGAGTAGCCAATTCACCTGACCTCCATGTTTTTGGGCTGTGGGAGGAAACCGGAGTCCCTGGAGGAAACCCACGCAGACATGGGGAGAACATGGAAACTCCGCTCAGATGCGGACTCGAACCCAAGACCTCAGCGCTGAGAGGTGAACGTGCTAACCACTAAGCCACCGTGCTGCCCAAGATATTGCACAGAAATGGAATTTTGCAGTGTTGTCAGTAATAAGAATTAATAAATATTGCACACTAGGTGGTAGAAATATGGGGAGTTGGGAGGTTAGACTGTGAAATCAGGGCATGTGTGAGTTCAGAATGGTTATGTCTTTTGGAGTAAAAAAAAAGTTATTGAATCTGTTTGTCCTTGTTCTAATGTACCTGTAGAGTTTCCTTGAGGCAACAAACCAAAATCAGGTTCAAAACCAGGGTGCGAGCTGTCCATGATAATGTTTTGTGCTCTGCTGAGGCAGTGTGAGGTGTAAATATCCATTAGGGAGGGGAGAGGGCAGTCAATGACGTTCTGTGCTGTCTTTACTATTCTCTGGAGCCTCTCCCTGTCTACCATGGTGCACCAGTCATACCATACTGATGAGCAGTAGCCTCACACTTGTCTTAGGCTGTAAGTGTACAAAGCACGGGTGGCACTAGGATCAGTCTTCGGGTCAATAGTACCTCTCCCGTATTGAGGGCAGAAGCCACGGTATCAAAACTGTCTATGAATGCCCCGGTACAAAATAAACAATTTATCAAACTTTAAACAGTTTAGATATTGCAATTACACATTTTCAGTTGAAAAATATAAAAGCATCTGACATGAAGGTTGTCTTTAAAATACTGTAAGCTGTACACATTAGGAAAGTAATGGAGGTTTTGGAGAGAGTGGAGAATCCAGGACAGATCCTCTCTATGGCAATAAGAAGTAGGAAATGTGTGGAAATTCAAAATACAACCATATTAGCTGGCTAACTTGCTAGTTAACTTAGCCTAGCCGCTAACACAGTCTCGGAGTTAACTCCACTTTTTTTAGTTTATGGACTAATATCTCCTATTCTAGTGATTCATAGTGTTTATTGATGGTGTTTATAGACTAATATCTCCTATTCTAGGGATTAATAATGTTTATTGAGGTTGTTTATGGACTAATATCTCATATTCTAGTGATTAATAGTGTTTATTGAGGTTGTTTATGGACTAATATCTCCTGTTCTAGT
>BRDA01026391.1:0-11100 GCA_036984385.1 Crenuchus spilurus
AATATTGACATTTGCCATCTCCACATCATTGCATTCAGTTTTTATTCACAATTTGTTTAGTGTCCCAACTTTTTTGGAATCCGGTTTGTACTACTGCTAGTGTACTTTAACGCTATTATATAACCAACTATTCACACTGTAGCTACTATTGCTAATGTACTTTAATGCTATTACTGTATATAACACCACCTACTCACACTGTAACTACTACTGCTAATGTACTTTATCACTATTATATTACACCAACTACTCACAATGTAACTACTACTGCTAATGTACTTTGAGAGATTGAGTATACAGTATATTGCAGGCTTACTTAGTCTGTGAGTTAAGATTACTCGGTCAATGAACTGGACAAGCCTGATGGGATTAGGGATGAATGAGACCAACAGACAGACATTAGAGATGGATTCCCTCTCAGTCTTGTCTTTTTTAGACTCTGAGGTGAGGTGTCAGTGTAAAGTGGGGTACAACCTCCTGCTGGTTAGGTCTGGTGGGGTGGGTAGGAGCTGGGACGCTCCCTGCGGGGGGGTGGTGACAGCCACAGTGGATGAGCTTCAGCCCACTGTGGGGGCCGATGTCTGACATGACCTCTCCCAGCATGGCCTCGGCAGGGGAGCAGGGAGGCCATTGCCGGAGCCGTCACCATGGCTCCCAGACTCGCGATCCGGCTTTTGTCTCCACCCTCTCTCGCTCACGCTGTTCTCACTGCCAGCAAGGACCAAGCCCAATAACAGTTCATCAAGAGATTGATTTATCTTTGTAAAAACACAATAGATGCTGGAGTTGACGTCCATCAGCAACCAGCAGTGGCCTCCTCGTCAAATTACCAAATACAGTGCAGCTGTATTATCATTATTCACCAGCAGATTTGATCAAAGACCCACCAAATACCATCACTCATAACAAAAACACAATATACTTGATATTAGGCTGCATTCACATTACCAGGCTGATTTGTGAATGAAATCAGATTTTTTGCCCTAATGTGAATAGGGAAGTATGCAATTTCGGATGCAGCCTATTTGTCTAACAAAGGCAAACTTAGATTGGACTGAAGCAAGTTACTGTAATAAGCTCACCTTTGTAGAGCTTATAGAGTTTTTAACTGTGAGCTCCTTGTTTCTTTTACAGTGAAATGCCATGCATCCCAAAGGCATTGTTCCTCACCACTTGAATGTTTGTATCCCAAGTGAAATAATAAAAAACAGCAAACAGATTAAGCTTATTATAATTTTGTGAACCTTCATACAGAAAAGTGACAACTGATCCACCATTCACATGGAATTCTTATATTTGAAAGCAGTCCAGGGGGGCATGGGAGATTGGTGGTTAGCACGTTTGCCTTTCAGCACAGAGTTCTGCCCTGTCCCTGACCTGCCTTGTGTTTGTTTGTTTATGTTTCCCCATGCGCCGTCTCTGTCCATGTGTGTACTTATGGCCGTTTCCTCTGGAGTCTCCAGTTTCCTCTCACAGTCCAAAAACACGGTGGTAAGGTGAATTGTCCTGATGTGAGTTTCTGTCTGCATGGCCAGTGATGGGTTGGTACCCTGTCCTGGCTTTGGCTAAAAGAGTGTCCTGCCCTGCCCAGTACTCAATGAGGGGCTAGGGGGAAGATGGAATGCAAACCAGCAATGAGTGCCTCCTCTAAAGGAACCAACAATTATTCAAGTGTCCTTAAATTATATTTTTACCGCCTAATGTAGTTCATGGTGTGAAGGTGTTATTATGTATATAATTACATCACTTTCCTTCTATAAAGTCAGTGATAAGCCAAATGGCAGGTGAGCCTTAATGTCTTCAGTGTTTATACCAAAGTAACTATATAAAGTTTAAGGAAACATGAAGCTACATGTCAGAAATCACAGGTATCTGCAGACAGACAGTGACTGGAGCTTGTCCTGTTACTGGTCCTATGGTGATAGTGTGACAGCTCAGTGGTGGAGCTCTTGTTCAGAGGTGTGAGTTTCTGTCCGGCCTGCAGAGCTGAGAGAGGAAGCAGAGCAGACCTCCTTTCTCTCCTTTATCTCAGCCTGACACACCGTCAAAGAGAGAGAGAGAGAGAGAGAGAGAGAGAGAGAGAGAGAGAGCTTGATGGACAAGACAGAATTGCTGTTGTGTAACTTAAGCACACATTCATTCAGCCCTCCCACCTTCTCAATCAGTCAGTAACTCTCTCTCTCTCTCTCACACACATTCACTCAGTAACTCATTATTTTTACCTGTCCAATGACCAATGACTACAGTCAAACATCTGTTCAATGACCAGTGACTAAAGTAAAACAGCTGTCCAATGACCAACAGCTACAGCAAAACTGTTGTCCAATGACCAATAAATACAAATAGTTGTCCAATGACCATTTACTAAAGTCAAGCAGTTCTCCTAGGACCAGGGACCACAGTCAAACAGCTTTCCATTGACCATTAATTACAGTCAAACAGCTGTCCAATGACCAATGACTACAATCAAACAGCTGTCCAGTGACCAACTACTGCAGTCAAGAAGCTGTTCAGTGACAAATAACTATAGTCAAATAGCTGTCCAATGACCAATTACTAATCACAGTTGTCTACAAAGCAGTGACTACAGTCAAATAGCTGTCCAATGACCAATAACTACACTCAAACAGTTGTCCAATGACTAATAACTACAGTCAATCTGCTGTCCAATGACCAGTCACCACAGTCAAATAGCTGCCCAGTGACACATAACTACTGTCAAACAGCTGTCTAGTGACCAATGACTACAGTCAAACAGCTGTCCAATGACAAATACTGTAACTATAGTCAAACAGCTGTCCAGTGACCAATTACTACACAGTTGTCTACAAAGCAGTGACTAGTCAACTAGCTGCTCAATGACCAATAACTACAGTCAAACAGCTGTCCAATGACCAATAACTACAGTCAAATAGCTGTCCAATGAACAATAACTACAGTCAAATAGCTGTCCAATGAACAATAACTACAGTCAAATAGCTGTCCAATGAACAATAACTACAGCCAGACAGCTGTCCAGTGACCAATTACTACTGTCAAATATCTGTCCAATGACCAATAATGACCATCAAACAGCTGTCCAGTGACCAATGCCTACATTTGAACAGCTGTAGTTGCTTATTTACCATCCAAACAGTTTAGTCTCTTTTTCTATTTCTTGACCTTTTCCAGCTATCCACCATCAACCTGAATATCCTCAAGGTGCATTCTACGTTTTCCCAAGCATGTCCATATCCTCTCTCTCTCTCTCTCTCTTTCTCTCTCTCGACTTGGGGGCTGTTGCTGTCACAAAGCCGCCACTGTGTCTCTAACTCTCTCTCCTTCTCTTTCTGCATCTCTCTCTCTCCTGGTGTCCCCACTGGCTCTCCTGCAGGAGTACTGGAGCGTGAATCAGAAAGGAGGAGCCACTTATCTCCAAAGCCCCCCCCAACCGTGGCCCCCTTCCTTCACCTCAGCTCCTTCTCCTCCAGCTCTCTGAGTACAAAGGCCACAGCTTTTAACGCCACACAATGACGCAGACCTGAAAGGTTACTTACTTTCCTACATTCTCCACCATCCCAGCCCAGTGACTCCCCCCCAAAACAAAACGTCTCCCTGCCTGTCAACTCCCTTCCTTCCGCAGCGCTTCTGAAAAGAGCATCTAATGGCCGCTTGTTAGCCACTCCACTGGCTGCACTGATCCCCCGTTATCTGCCCCATCGGTTGTTCGCTGAGATGTCTGTGCGAATGTCAGCGAGATCCTTGCCGGGGTCATGTTTTTATTCGCCCAATCGGCCGCTGATCCGATAAGACAATTTGTCCGAGAGAAATCAGAGAAGGGGGCTCTGGCCACTGGGGTTCGGGGGCCACTGATGGAGGCCCCAGGACAGGAGAAACCCCCCGGGCTTCACCTTCAGTGATCAGTTTACCTTTTAAGTAACTTAAGTTCATGCCGTTCAGCGGGACAGGCCGTCCGTCCTCAGAGGTCATTCAGACTCTGCCACCATTACGGCCTCAGAGCTCTCTCATTATCATGCATATCAACAATCTGAAAGCACAAGCATCAATACAAGAGCTTTTCTTTTAATAGAGAAATGGATTGTTGTAGAAAGTCTCTCCTGAATATAGAAAGAGTGGCATAAAGACAAACATTAAGCTCTAAACGCTCAATTTATGACACCTTAATGTACTTATATAATCTTAGTAAGCCTGTTAATTGACTTTCAAGACATGAATTCATGAGTAGGTTCATTAAAACATTGTGCATTGCCTTGATCTTGTTAATTAAAAAGCTCATATAAGACGAAATCCGTCAATTTCACATCAGCACAAAATGGCACATTACAGCATATGAATATTAAATAAACTCAGACTTTTAGGTTAAAAAAGTAATCAAACCATATGAATGTAATTCTATATCATGTCTAATTAGCTCGTTAATTTGAAAATGTGTAATTGATAAATAAAGTTGAACATTTGTGAACATTTCACTGCTTTTGTGTTTGAATGTTTTAATGATGATCAGTATTACAGCTCATGAGTTATAACATGGTCAGTAGTAGTGTTGGCACTCTGGGCAGCTGCTGGGCATCTCCTTAAAGCTCGTCACCAGATGGAAGCATGAAGGGCTCTAAAATGTCCCGGTGTTGACTTTGCAGGAGCTCACACTACACACTGGACTTTAGACAACTTGGATTGTGTGTCTCAGACGTAGGAGCTGATTTAGAAATTAAATCTGAAAACTTTGGACCAGTTCTGGTTCTGCTTAGTCCAGCTAAGATACTTGTGATGTTGTCTCTGGTTCAGGAGTGTTGATATTAAGAATGTGGCAGCTGTAGCTCTGGAAGATACACAAAGATAAACGGCTCTATGACCACACATCGCATCTCCCAAGTAATGCCAGCTCTGTGGTGGTCCTGAAACTGAAGAACTACAATTGTACCTGAGCTGAAGTGCAATCTTATATGAAAATGATGTCTGTATGTAACAATGTTAGATATAAGACCCACTTTTCCAAGACAAAGTAGATGAAGGTCCATATAACACACTGCAGAGCTGTAGATGTTGTGTTAAAGGTGGATTGTGGAGTCATTCCTTCCTCTTTTTCTTCCTCCCTGATCCCAGGGCCTCCCCAGTGGTCAGTTTCCCGCTCTGCCCCTTAATCAAATCGTGCCCTGTCCCCATACTCGGTGAATTTGACCGTGTGCCCACCAAGAAAGCTCTTAATAACAGTCAGTTATTGCTTGGGATCGAATTTGCGGTGAGAGGCCGAGTCTTTAGTGATGTGATTTGGGTCACCATAACCCAATCTTTTCCTCGAGCCTTTCTTCTACTCCCCACCTTTCATCTTGGCTCGAAGCAATGGCATTTTAATTCTCATTCTCATATTAGCTGTTATTTCGTTATCGCGCCTTCGACACAGATACAGGTTGGTACTGGTCATTGAAAATGACATTATTTCTCCTTTAGGGACTGTAGGGAGTGTGTTTCGGTGGTTTCTGTTATTGCAGATGTGTCCCTGCTTCTTTAGGTCTGTATATAGATGAGGCAAAGCTAGCGATAACCGCGTTTTGTTCTTCATTTGGCAATATTGAGTTGCCGTTGACTTCTGTCTGTGGTTGTTGATCGTTTCTTGCTTAAAGTTGAATTGCAATTGCTCTCTAACTCTTTGTGTAAAGCCTGCAGACTTCTATGGGGGTGAATTTGTATGTGAAATCAATACTAACTTGCTGTAAGCTAAGCTTATTGGATGTCTTGGCTCCTGCAAGGCTCGCAATTATCTTAATACAACAATTTTAAGCCATTATCTAAAAAGTGCTGCATATTTTCTTGCACAGTCTTTCTTTAGAGCTTCATCAAGACTGCAAAATTTAAAGATATGCCTTGAAAATCAAACAGGGTAGTCAGTAAACTTAAAAATACATTTTAGGTGGCTCAAGAAACCTCACCAGACCTTATTGGTTACTGGAGGGACCGTTATTAGTCCAGCAGCTCAAACGGCATCAATGAGTTCTATCAAGCTGTATTCATCAGTTCTGGCTTCTCTTGGAAAATACACACTAGGCCCAAAAGTATTCCAAAACATGCTTATTGCTGTGAGGATTTGATTGCATTCAGCCACAAGAGCATCAGGATGTGGGATGATCAGCACCACCACCATATCCTCAACTCCACCAGCTCATCCCAAATGTACTGGATGGAGCAGAAAACGCAGTTCCTCAATGCTGGAGGGCTTTATACTCCTCTAGCCCACACCTGGCATTAGACATGGTGCCAACAGGTAGATGTTCAGTCCAATTCTATTGGTAGTACTCTGTACAGGGACTAGACAAGCTGTGTGTGCATGTGTGTCAGCTGGGTGTCCACAAACCTTTGGACATATAGTGTATATACGCAGATGACAGACAGATTGTGTCCCGAGCTATTCAATGCTATTGGGAAACTCACAGTCTTGAAAGACATTGGTACCATGTCTAATGCCAGGTGTGGGCTATAGGGATATAAAGCCCCCCAGCATTGTGGAAGTGTGTTCTCTTCTCCATCCAGTACTTTTAGGATGAATTGGGGATGAGGTGATGGTGCTGATCATCCAACATCCTGACCTCTGGCTGAATCCAATCAAATCCTCACAGCAAAGCTCTGAAATTCAGTATTTTCACCACTGTCCTCGTGTTACATAAATTGACTTTTAATTTCTTATAATCACCAGAATACATAGCTTCTTGTATCTTATTACTTCATTTAGTCACATTACCATGATTTTCTGGAGGGGTGTGAGAGTGGGTTGAGAGGGTTTTTTTGGGGGGGGTGAAGAGACGGTTTTAACAAGCTTAATGAAACATGTCAGTGTGTTATTTTCCGCCCCATGCCCCAGTCACGGCCAGTCAAAGACCCCCTGTTGAGGACGGCCCATTGTTGAGATGCTGGACTAGCTTAGGTCCCAGGGGTCCGAGCACTCATCATCTCCATCCGTCACTGCCATCACAGACACACACACCTCCACACTGATGACACAATGTTGTCCCCTTCCACCTACATGCGACCCTCATGAAAACACGCAGAAATGGACATAGACGTCTGGCTCTATTTATCAACCGCCATTTAGAGAGAGGTCTACAGACAGGGCTTGCTGTCAGGTGGTCAGTGGGGGTGAGTCTCTGCTGAGAGGGATGAGGGGCCACAACCCGAGGGGTCAAAGATCCTGACATGAGCTTTCACACACTGGCAGAGACAGTAATTAACTTGCTGATTGACAGGGAGTTGATGCAAACTGGAAGAAGAAGCCACTTCACTGTCAAACCCATCACTCATGTCTAAACCTCGTTTTCTTGTTGCTATTGTGGTTATTTATGTTTGAACTGTCTGATTATACAGTATATTGATGAATGTTCCAGTAGAAATGGTCCAAATGTGTGTAATAAAGAATCATTTACAAAAACATTATGTTTTGCAATGACTGTTGCACAGTATATTGTACGGGGGAAGCCTGCCATCTATAAGCACTAGTTGCATCAACGTGGTCTAGCTGGTCGCATTACTGCTGCACACCTGTAAGGTGTTGCACATTGGTCATCTCACAAGTATAGAAGAATTTGTTACATTAATACATACTGTAGAATAGAAAGCCAGATGGGGTACAATACATTCTGTGGGCAGCATCCCACTCATCAGTGAAACTACACAGAAACCTACTCGCTCAATTAATTCTACCACAAACGCACCTCATCAATGAATTTCCAAAAAGCATAATCCGGTGTTGTGCTAAATTCTGCACCCCCGCTGTGAGATCCATCCCCTGTCGGGACACTTACTTATTGATGGTATTCCGTTCCCTTTACTTTTAATTATTGTGACTAAAGGAACTTACAATCTATTCCAGTCATGACGAAAGGAAATAAAGCTGTTACTGAGGTAAGATGACTGTCTGTGTGTTATCTAACTGTTCACTTTGTTTAAATTGTCCACGTGATTACGTCATTACATTGCCTTGCTAGCAGCAGCTAACAGTTACTGTGATATTTTTGAGTGGCAAGCTGCGTAGCAATGCTGATAGCGTAAACGATATTCACATAAGCTTGTGTATGCAAATTTTTCATTTTTTATTGGCCGCTCCCAGCATGAGGCCAGCTCACTATTGAAAGCATTTTGCACATGCGCAGTGTTTTCTACTGCTCAATTACTTAAACTGACACTGACGGGCCAGCCTCATACTCACTAACTAAATAAAGATTGCTGAAAGTACTGACCTTACACAAAATGTACAGGAAAATTTTTATGTATTGGGAACTACTGCCATTTTCATAAGTCAAATACACAACAATGTTAGAAAATAATATTTAAATAAATTTTTTTTTCAAGTTTTTGATTGTCATACACTGCTCTATAGTGACATCTGGTGGGGTCGGGCCTCACCTGCCCCTAATGTTGAAACGTCCCTGAATGTACAGTATATAGTTATGCACAAAAAATAATATGGTGAAAAAGTTAATTTGTGAAGTGACATATTTAAAGCTTTTGTTAATTATTTTACTGTTGATCAGTAAGACATATAGCTGAAAAATGATGATAATATGTGATGGTGATTGTGAGTAAATGACTATAAACAGTATAAACACTGTGTGTCTCAGAGCTACAGCTGCCACATTCCTAATATCAACAATCCTGAACCAGAAACAACATCAGAAGAGTCTTAACTGGACAGAACCATCACTGTTTGGGCCAGTTTTGTTGCACCTGGGCCAAGATGTCTCAAATCAATAACTACAATCACAAACCTGCACAAAGCAGGAAGTGTGCTACAAATAGTGAAGACCAACAGGCACGATGTGCCAGGATCTCATCAGTGTGTCAATCACTCATACATCTACGGTTTGAGGGTGGGATGAGAGGAAACAGAGCTCGTCTCCAGATAACACGTTCACCTTTGAAGAATACACTTAAAAGGGAAAAATCTGCAGAATTAAACGCTGTCTCTCTTCCTCGCTGCTGAGAGGGACGTTTTCTCTGGCTGCACAAAAGGGCCGGGATCACATTGCAGCGCCGCATTCACCGGCCCACTTTGTTTTCAAATGGTTTTGTTAGTTGTGACACTGCAGTCATCCAACACCTTCTAAAAATCTGAACTGCAAAAGCTCTTGTTCTCCAGCGGCTAACCCAGAAACACACTCGGGGGCCCTGTGGATTGCGGAAAGCCTCCCCTCTGGTGATCCACTTTTAGCGCCCCTGAGCCTCCAGGGCTTTGGCCGTGTTTAAGCTGCTTAACACAGCCACATCAACACACTTGCTGCTGCTTTCACATGTTCTACTCAGCCAGCTTCTTGACCTCTGACTTGCTCTCCAAAGCTGTATGCAAATGCTGACATCCCAACAGACCTGCACGCATCCGTACATGATAGGCGTGTTTTATTCTGCCGCTTATAATGAGCTAACCTATATTAACCCCTTAAATCCTTAGGAGCTCTTTTTACTTATGTAATAGCACTTCATGAATCATTTCTAACAAACCTCATGGTAACGATGGCAGAAGAAGCACAATGTTTAAGGCAAAGACAATTAACAGAATGAGAGAACTTTAAAGAACACTAATATTGAACGGTAAGCCCGGGGTTCAAGGGATTAACGAAGCACCACTTGACCAACAAAAGGCATGCTTGAGCACCTTTGCAGATCCGGGAAAGCGGATCGTGGGCCTTCAGAAAGTGCTCACTCAGAAAACCAGGTAGTCCTGAATGAGATATTTTCCATGCGGGGGCAGGAGGGTGCCCATCCCGGCAGGCAGACAGAGGGAGGCTTTAGCGGGGGCTCGCGGAAGGCAACAGAAAGACTATCCGCTGCATTAACCTTCGGCAGGCCCGCAAGAGCTCTTTCTGCACTCCTCTTTCAGCGGTACCCAAGGGAGAGTAACCGTGAGCTTGGCCCATTCTCCCCAAGAACTTTGATTTCCTATTAGGTTCCTGCGGGCTGGGAGGAGGCGGGGGGAGCCCATCGTCTCACGTTCGACGGCAGGCCCCGTGCGGGACAATGGCCGGCCCTGGCCTGGATACAGGCCCTTTTGTTAACCGTGCCATTTTGTTTCTCGCCCCTGTCTCTCTGGCAGAGCGGAGCGCTCGCATCACATGCTCTTCCCCAAAGTGCACACTTTTAGGATGGGGTGGGCAGGGTGGGGACGGAGAGGGTGGGGGTGAGACTGAGCGTCTGTGCATCAGAGGGCAAGAGGGAGAAGAGCGAGGTTCCCCGCTGAGATCTGTGAAATGTTTCATTAGCGTGTTTGGCACCACTGAAAGAGAGCTGCAGGTACAGTTTATACACTGAAGAATCAGAACCATTATCAAGCTTTACTGAACTAGTAAGGCTGCATATACAAGGAATTTTTTTGTCTCCCAGTACACAGAATACAGAACTTACACTAGTGCAGTAACATAAACATAAAACATAAGACAAACAAATGGGCTATAAAAATCAATGAGATGACAATCAGTTTTACATCAATGGGATGACAATCAGGTGTGAGTGGGCACCCTGTTTTACTTAAAGAACAGGGATCTATCAAAGTCTGCTGTGTATCATAGCCCAAACAAAGGAGATTTCTGAGGAGCTCAGAAAAAGTTGCTGATGCTCATCAGGCTGGAAAAGGTTACAAAACCATCTCTAAAGAGTTTGGACTCCACCAATCCACAGTCAGACAGATTGTGTACAAATGGAGGAAATTCAAGACCATTGCTACCTCCTCAGGAGTGTCGACCAACAAAGATCACTCCAAGAGCAAGGCATGTAATAGCCAGCGAGGTCACAAAGGACCCCAGGGTAACTTCTAAACAACTGAAGGCCTCTCTCACATTGGCTAATGTTAATGTTAATGAGTCCACCATTAGGAGAACACTGAACCACAATGGTGTGCATGGCAGGGTTGTAAGGAGAAAGTCACTGCTCTCCAAAAAGAACATTACTGCTCGTCTGCAGTTTGCTAAAGATCACGTGGACAAGCCAGAAGACTATTGGAAGAATGTTTTGTAGACGGATGAGACCTAAACAGAACTTTTTGTTTAAATGAAAAGTGTTATGTTTGGAGAAAGGAAAACACTGCATTCAGCATAAGAACCTTATCTCATCTGTGAAACATGG
>BRDA01026395.1:2122-26037 GCA_036984385.1 Crenuchus spilurus
CTGTAAGACACTATAATCATTTCCACTTTCTCGCGGTAGATGGGTGGGTCTCTCTCACGTCGGTTAAAGTCCGACAGTTACTGTTCGTATTCTTTACGAAAAGATACCGTAACGAGGTTTCTTGGGAGAATCGTGTAAATAACAATTTCTCACACCTTTCCTGGAACGACCTAATCCTGTAATATTTCCCTTTCTCGTGATCTTGTACCCTATATACCCTGACCGAGAATTCCCCTTTCTCCATCTCTCGAATTGTTTCTTATGCTTGTCATTGACAGCCTGAAATTGGCTGCACTCTCTCTGGGTGGGTAGATGGCGCTCTTTCACCTTTACTAATATCACAGAATGTCCGCTGGCTCAGGTGTCTGTTAGCTGATGCATCAGAGCTGCGCTTTCCTCCTAGCATGTTGGCTGCCCAGTGATGATGTATAGGCAGCAGTTCAAAAAGAGGCGGAGCCTGATTTCGCATGCATCAATGGAGGCCTGCGCTAGTTTTCACCCTCCTAGAATAAGTGACATTGAAACTGATTGGGAGAGTCTTAGCGAATGGGTGGGTTGATTGGCTACCATTACATTGTGGAAAAAAAAGAAAAGGCTTTCAGTGAATGGTTCTCTCTTCTCTGTCAAAACCAGACAACTAAAAGCTCCTGTAAAGAGCCAAAAGTGGACCCAAATAAGTGATAGCACTCTAAAGAGCTCCTTGAAGAACCCTTCAATTGGCCACTTCTTAAAGAACCTCTGTCAGAAGTGTGAAGTACCTTTACATAATATGCAAAACCAATGAAAGTTTTTACTCCACTGTACACATCTAAGCCCCAAATCTGTATTTGTAAGAATGAAGCTTTGGATATATTTGCTGTCAGTCAGCCAAAGAACAGCACAGTCTCCCTCAGAAGTCCCACCTTGCTCTTGACACTTATTCTAACTTTTAGGACCAGTTAATATAGTACAAAATCATGAGACATGATTAGATCTGTATACTGTGTATGCTGAACGCTTGGCCTCCGCTGTGGATAGATTAATGAAAGGGCCCCTGCAGGTATTCTGTAATTGTTACTAGTCTCCCTCTGCTGGTCATTATGTGACATTGCATGTAAGTGGGGCTGTAGGCGGATAACTTTTTATTGCATATTATGACAAATTATGAGAAGTGATAAATCACTACTTACAGACCCATATATTTGATTTGGGCTTGAACAGAATCTGAAGATGGCAGGGCAATGCCAGGTTCCACAAAATATTTTGATTCTTCCATATTGGCTGACTTTTGATGTTCAATTGAAATTGTACACTCTTAAAAATCCTTCATAGGCTAATTAGTAAATAAAATGCTTCTATATGGAACTATGAACACTCAAATAACCCAAGGGGTTCTTTCCATGATGAAAGGGTTCTTCAGATGACGAGGAAAGTGTTGCTGATGGTCCTATACAGAACCTTTTTGAAATGGTTCCTCTATTATTGCAAACTTGACATGGTAACGACAGCAGGTCTATACAACATTTAGGTCTATATAGAAATATTTTCAGAAAAGTTCTGTATAGTACCATCTACAACACATTTCTCTTTATCCACACTAAGGGTTCTTTTAGTGTTCATGGCTTTATATAGAACCATTTTATTTACAAAAAAACCCTAAAAGAGCCATAATTTTTTAAAGTGTCGTGGAGTCTTTTAGGTATAAAATACAACATGTGATACATAGGTAATATTCAAAATTCAAAATTATGGATGGACAGACAGACAGACAGAGAGACAGATAGGGGGCAGCTGTGGCCTGGCAGGTAGTGATCAGGTCTTGTGACCGGAAGATAGATCGATAGACATAGAATGCTAAATGATGCTAAAATTGATTATATAGGAATTCAGTGTTCTTATACCCAAATCGACCCAAATTAGCCTCACATGTGCTGCTAATATATCTATTTATAAATTTATTATATTTGTCATTTAAACTTTCACATAATCTAAAAAAGCATCTTTTGTTTTAAATATTAAAATAACATTTTATAAACATGCAGATGTTTGTTTTTCATGTTCTACAGATGTTGGTTAGGATGATTCCAGACTATTATAAGTGGAAACATTTTGCTGAAATTTCCTTTAAATCCAAATAGAAATGTTCACCAGTGTGTGTACAGTACCAGTCAAAAGTTTGGACACACCTTCTAGATTTTTTTTTTTTTTTTCATGATTTAAAAATGTTCTGCATTGTAGATTAATACTAAAGTCTCCAAACTATGAGTAAACACATCTGTAATTATTTAGTAAACAAACAAGTAAACAAAGCAGAATATGTTTATATTTTACATTCTTCACAGTAGGCACCTCTGGCTTAGATGCAGCTTTCTTGGCATTTTCTCAGTCAGCTTTATGAGGTAGTCACCTGGAATGGCTTTCAGTAAACAGCTGTGTCTTGTCAAGAGCTCATGACTTGCATTTCTTGCCTCTTAATGTGTTTGAGACATCAGTTGTGTGTTTACTTTGAAATAAAATCTAAAACATGTTTTGGTTTGTTTACACTTTTAAGTTTACTACATGATTCATTATGTGTTCCTGCATAGTCTGGATGACTTCAGTGTTTATTTACTATGTAGGAAAAACAAATACTGTATATGTGGCAAAAGGGGGTGCCTATCCATACATGCATGCGTGAGTGCACACACATCTACATGCAAACTCATTCCCTGTGTATTGTTCAGCAGGAAGGTTTCCATTAGAGAGAAGCCTACATATACATCACAATAGGTGCTGTAATGTATCTTGCTGCATTCTGATGAGAATGGTTGCAGTAGAGACCTTTACACAACAGGCACTGCAGCAAGCCACCATTACATGCCACTTCAGCAAAACACCATCAGAATCCCTGCATCGAATAATGAATTGACCCTTTAATTGATTACCCTGCATTTAATTTAGAAACATTTAATTTAGAAAGCTTTAACTAATCAAACATGTGGACACAGATACGTCACAAGTTATTGACACCGGGTTTAAAGAACAACAGCATTCATCCATCACACAAGATCTTGTCTGAATCTGGATGGATGCAGGTTTCCTTTCAGTTACAGTGTTGGTGTCATTTTGTGGCTCTGCTTCATCGTATTGGATTTGATGTAAAGTTCATGAGTGATGTTAAAGGGCAGGTTTTTACAGCTATAGTGAGTGAACCATAGATTACAGTTATTTCTATACACAGACCACATTTCACGCAGCTCCAGAGTTTAATGACCAGAACAATAAGCCGGAGATATAGAAGAGAAGTGGATTCAGAAAAGAATCAGGGAAGATAAAAGACAGCTCTGGTTTAGTAAACAATATGCAAAGACCAGACAGACTCATAGCCAAGAGAATAAAGAACATTACAGTAGCACAGTAAGGGATAGTTCATATTGGCTTTACTGAGACAAAAGAAATAAAAATGAACTACAGACATTGATTCACTAATAAAACAAAACAGCTGTTAGGTGGGACCAAAAACAAGTCCTGATACATGGAACAGTAAGAAGTCAGAGACACAGACAACATATTTGGATGTGATCATTATTACTATTTTTGTTACAAATAGATATTGTTCTACAGGTGCACCTAAAAAAATTTAATATCAATGAAAAATTAATTTATGTCAGTAATTAAATTCAAAAAGTGAAACCCATCTATTATATAACTTCATTACACACAGAGTGTCTGTTTCAAGTGTTTATTTCTATTAATGTTGGTGATTATGGCCTAAAACCAATAAAAACCCAAAAGTCAGTGTCTATAAACATTAGAATATTATATAAGTCCACTTCAACAATGATGTTTAAGGGGCCCCACGTGGCTCAGCAGGCTAAGACGTTGACCAGAGGATCATGAGTTCATGCCATCAACAGCCGGGGTCCAAGAGACCAAAATTGGCAGTGCTCCCTCTGGGCGGGTAGATGGCGCTCTCTCTCTCTCTCTATCACTTTCACACCGCAGTGTCCGCTGGCTCAGGCATTTACTGATTGATCCATTCGAAACTAGAGACCAAGCGCGTTGGTTCCACAGTGATGGTGTATCAAGCAGTAGTTTGAAAAGAGGCGGTGGCTGTGGCTGGAGGGGGGCGTGTGCATGTCTTCACCCTCCTAGAGACAGTGCAAAGTGATGGGGAGAGACACTAATGGGTTTGGTTAATTGGTGACTACCACATTGTGAAAGGGAGAAAATTGGGTAAAAAAAAAAAAGATGTTTAATACATAAATGTTGTTCTACTGAAAAGTCTGTGCAGTATATACACTCAGTACTTGGTCGAGGCTCCTTTTGCATGAATTACTGCATCAGTGCGGCGTGGCATGGAGGTGATTAGCCTGTGGCACTGTTGAGGTGGCATGGAGGCAATCAGTCTGTGGCACTGTTGAGGTGGTATGGAAGCCCAGGTTGCTTTGATAGCGGCCTTCAGCTCGTCTGCATTGTTGGGTCTGGTGTCTCTCATCTTCCTCTTTACAATAGCTCATAGATGCTCTGTGAGGTTTAGCTCAGCTGAGTTTACGGCCGAGCACAGTGATACTGTAGTTATTAAACCAGGTGTTGGTACTGTTGGCAGTGTGGGCTGGAGTCCTGCTGGATAAATGAAATCTGCATCTCTATAAAGCTTGTCAGCAGATGGAAGCATGAAGTGCTCTAAAATGTCCTGGTAGATGCTGTGCTGACTTTGGATTTAATATAACACAGTGGACCAACACCAGCAGATGACATGGATTCTGTGTCTCTCCACTCTTCCTCCAGACTCTGGGACCTTGAAAAACTTTTGTGATGTCACCAAAAATGAGCATATTTATAAATATTATAGACCCTACAGCTTTTTAACCAAAAACTAAAAGCAATACATCTACTTTGTGCCAAAACGGCATTGTATATGTAGTTCTCTGGAGAAGATCTCTAGAGCATTTCAGAATCCTGATCAGCACTTTACTGTTTGCATCCACCAAAAACACCTGATTCAACCACTCTGTTAATTAACAAGCCCGTCCAGAATTGAAGAGGGAACATTAAACTTTTCAGGTCAGGGGAACTTCAGGACCAGGTGTGAGACTCACTGCTTTGGACATGACATTTAGCTCTGATAAACAATGTAAATTGTGTACTAAACAAAACTAATATACTGTATATACAGTATAAACAGTATTGTGTAGTTCATTAGTTAATAAATGCCTTTGTGTTTGGAAAACACCACGTCATTAGAATAAATACAAATGAACATAAATACAATAACAACAATAAAAGCAGCATGCATTTCTTTTTTTGATTTGTACAGTAAGTTGAACTTCCAGGACCTGAGAGAGCAAAATTGGCTGTGTTCTCTCTGGGCAGGTAAGATCTCCCCATCACTACAAAGCAATGACGGCTGGCTCAGGCATCTGAACTGGTGCTTTCCTCCGAGAGCGTTAGCTGCCTGGCGGTGATGTATCAACAGCATTCAGAAAAGAGGCGGAGCCTGACTTCACATAGCTCAGAGGAGGCCTGTGCTAGTCTGCACCTTCCTAAAGTCAGGGACATTGCAAGTGAAGGGAGAGTCAACAAATGGGTGGGTTGGTTGGCTAAACACATTGGAAAAAAATTGAGTAAAAAATTATTTTAATCATGTTGGACAATTTCTATTGAATTGATTAAAATAAATAAAAACAACATACATGGTTTTGTCCACCCACTACTCATTAACATCACTAAGTAGCTTCTAAAATGTTAGTGCCACTACAGCACTAAGAATATCAGTTTACCTTAATTTAAACTCAGCAAAACAACAGTTAGTGGAGTTGTTAGATATGGTGTAAAAAACAGGTGAAGTGATTAATGAATGAGTGAAAGAGGGATGGATGGAGGGATAGAGAGATGAATACAGAAGAGGAGGGAGGTGCTGCAGGACCCTGGCGGCCATGGTTTAATGGATTAGTGGTCAACCATTCCAGTTTTTAATATGTGTGGAATCTATCATTAATGGACATCTAGAGGACTTGCTAAGCATTCAGTGAGAAAAGCATCAGTGTTGTGTCAACAGTGTGTTTGTGAGGATGGCATTCAGTGCAGCATCAGTTGAGAATAGTGTTAGCTTTACAATGGCCTGTCCTTTTGTGTGCTGCAGATCAGCTGGAGGATGTGTGACTAGACAACAGACAGTTCACACTATATAAAAAAGATGGTTCTTCAAGGGAGCTTTAGTTAAATGGTTCTATATAGAACCATGGATTTTCAGCAAACCCTTTGCATGGATAAAGGGTTCTTCAGATTGATGAGGAAAGTGTTGTAGATGGTTTTATATAGAACATTTTTGAAAATGGTTCTATATAACCCCAAAAGTGTTCTGCTTCTATATAAAACCATCTACAGTACATTGCATTTCATCATGCAAAGAACTCTTTGGGTCCTTTGAGTGTTCATTGTTCTATATAGAGCCATTTTCTTTACTAAAGAACCCTTGAAGAACCATCTCTTTCAGGGTTGTAGCAAATAAAATTTGCTTGGTGCCCTGTTTTGGGCTTAGCTAGGATAGTGTGGAATGCCCTGCCCTGAGGGGGTATGGAACTCACCCTGATCAGGATTTGGCAAAATATGATGGATGGATGGATGGATATAAGATTTGCAAAACACTGAGGATGAATTTTGGGCCACTGCTCTCTGCAAATGTGTTTCAGTTCATTATCATTTCTGGAATGACTTGTATTCATTGCTCTCTTCAGGTCACATCTAGGCTTAAGGTCAGGACTCTGACTTAACTATCCCAAACCACAAATCTTGTTAGTTGATGCACTTCTATGCTTTCATGTCATTGTCTTGTTGTCTCACCCAGCATCGCTTTAGCCTGAGGTCATGGACTGATGCCCGCACGTTCTCCTGTAAAAAGATAAGCATGTTTGACACACCTTTAAATTCATTGTACCCTTGATGGTTGTAATGTGTCCAAGTCCTGAGGCAGGAAAACAACACCAGAACCATGAAGCTCCCTCCACCACGCTACACAGTTAGGAATCAGGTTTTGACTGCATCGAGGAATGTTTCACACTACCCAATCTACCCTGAGAAGATTTTTCAGTAACGAGGCCTGTCCTTAATGGCTAAAGCATTAAATAAAGTGTGAGACCTACACTTCCAATCTCATCTTCTTAATTGAAACACCGTTTGCCAATTAGCTCATAGAGGAGACATTCTAGCCTGCAATGTTTAGTCAGTGTACTCAATAAAATACACAAACAGTACAGATTTTTAGTCAAAATGTGTCTAGAATTGTGATTTTGATCACAATCAAAACACATTTTTTTAGGTAAATTCACCAAAAGGTTCAATTACATTTTCTTGGAACTGTACATATGTCACAAATATGTTTATCTTTGTCTTTATGGAGTATTTTCATTGATAGTTGTCTTAATTGATTGCCAATCACATACAATACACCCAATGACAAGGCGTACACCCAATGACATTGCGATTAAATCAGAAAAGTGAGACAGGTATACTTACACAGGTATATCTCCAATAAAGTGACCAAAAGAGCCTCAGTGAAATGGTAATGAACAGATATTTGACTAATGAATTTAATCAAATATCTATGCCTACTTTCTGCATAATTACGCCCACAGTGTACTGTTCTGGCAAATTGTTTAGACTCAACTTTTGCCAATGTGATTGCAAATGTACCAACAATGTAAAAATATCATGGTTTCCAGTCTCCATGGGACGTGTGGCCCAGAAGAGTTAAATTCACAATTACATGCATCTACTGTTCATACAGAAAATTTCCTCCTATTCTGTTCAGTACTGCTGACTTCATGGAGGATGTGCATGTTCTTTGGTGACTTGTTACAGTTTCTTTCCAATCTTATCACAAAAACACCCTCACACCATGATCGACTAATCCCACCCATGCACAGAGAAGCAGAGAGTACAGTGATCTTCTTGTAAACTCCATGTAATGTGCACTCTACTGATTCCATAGAATCCAAACCACAGAGCAGTTTTTTACCCTTGGATTGCCCTAATTATACAGCACATTGATTTTACAATGCATCCATGGATTGATTAGCAATGCCCCCGCCTTTCCTGTTCCCCCACCTTGATAGAAATGAAGTGCACTTTTTGATGCTTCACAATCAGAGCATTCAGAGCATGCTTGAGGTCAGAATTAGACCCTACCCCCCATACCTCCTCTCTCTGATAGGAGATGCGCTAATGAAGGAGAAAGAGAAGAGAGAGGGCATCAGGATGGTGGGATGGTGAAAGAGAAAGATGAATAGCTCTTTAGCTTATAAAGAAAGAGAAATGGGCTGGGGGAGTGGAATGCCGTGAGATCAATGCAGACCAAAAAGCAAACTAGATGAAGAAAGCGCTTAAAAATCAATTACACAGTAAATATGACACGAGTCAGCCATGACGGCCCCAGGGGAGCATGGGAAAATAAAGTCCCTGCCTCTGCCTGGGTTAATCTGCTCTCTATGAATAAATTACTCTTTTCAGAGGCTGTAAAAGGAGAGGACTACATATAGTGTGCCTTTCCCCAGTGGACTTTATTAATTTGGAGGTTTCTGTTCACTTTTGCTGAAGCAGTAGGAGTTAGCGGGGAATGTGTTCACAAAAGCTGAGCCGCAAAGACAAGGACCGACACTGTAAGAGTTTTCAAACATTTACACCTTCAGTAAGAAACTTGCGATCCTCTTCACTCAACCAGTGTCTTAAATCTACACGGTTACAACTGCTTATCTTACAGAGGACACCTTCAGTCTCAAAGCACTGAGGTTTTGCTATGTTTTCTGGCTTAAATGGCATTTTGTTGACAGTGAGCAACAGGTTTTTTACGTACATTTTATTTTGTTTAATAGATGTATAGAACAAATTCATATGTTTGTAAACAAAAAGCTTCAAGACTTCCAGGTGGATTATACTTAAACACCAAGTGCTTGGAATTCACTTCAAAAATGTGAAAATGTGGGCAACGTGGACACTATAGTGATCATATATGATCAAAGGATCAAAGTTTGAATCCTGGCATGAGAGAGCAAAATTGGCTGTGGTTTCTCTGGGTGGGTAAATGTCGCTCTTCCACCTACTACCATGACACCATCAAATAATCTAATAATCAAGGAACTAGATAGATAGATAGATAGAAAGATAGATAGATAGAAAGATAGAAAGATAGATAGATAGATAGATAGATAGATAGATAGATAGATAGAAAGAAAACAATAAAATATAACTATAAGTATTATTGTTAAGACGTATCACTACAAATACATTAATTAATTAACTAATAACTAATAAGCATG
Organism: Crenuchus spilurus; assembly: GCA_036984385.1. Lineage (NCBI taxonomy): Eukaryota > Metazoa > Chordata > Actinopteri > Characiformes > Crenuchidae > Crenuchus > Crenuchus spilurus. Next base: position 11,398 of record BRDA01026395.1, read on the forward strand.
TGTTTCTAGTGGACTGGCAGTTCTGTGTATATATTCATACAGGTCAGTGGACTAATTAAAAAAATGCTTCTTAACACAAAAAAGGTGGGGAGGGGGGAGGAAACAGCTCCAGGCTCCCTGATGCATTTTAAGCATTTATTTAGCGCGAGGCAGGTCGCGCGGTAATGACGGCCATCGATCGCGCGCTGCTGCAGGCTGTGAGCGAGCGGCTCCGCAGCGCTAATAGGGCTCCGGTTAGTGAGCGCGCTTTTAATTAGTCTCGCGCTGCAAAGGTGCTTACCGCGCTCCGCACGCACGCACCCGGGCGCCGGTCAAATCGCCCTGACCGTTTATTGCAGGACCAGGCAGGCCTGACCACAGCAGAGGCGGTCCGTTCACCTTCCAGAACAGAACCGATTCCTCAGTCTCTGATCTAACACCTGTGACTAATATGACCACAGAGAAGCCGTCACAGCACCCAACTCCACCCACATGCACGTTTAAAACACTTTATTTTATTTATTTATTTATTTTTCGGGGTGGGGTGGGGGGGGTGAAAAGCAGTTCAGTCTCATAGATGTGTTGTGATATGTGTGAAATTCTTGACAATTTGAAAATAAAAATATGGCTAAAAACTGTGAAGTGTTTATAAATATATTTGATACACCTGCTTTGGCTGTCATTAATAGTAATCAGGCGTAGTATTGACTAAAATTCTGACTTAAAATTCAACTTAGAAAGTATGTCTAAATGAAACAGCTTAATTTTACTTACTTAATTTTTTAAGTAAAGTCACAAAGTGATTTTTAGTAAAAACAACACAAAAAGGTTAGGGGGTTAAACTTAAAAACAATAACTTTGCACTATATTTATAAATAAAATCAACATCATTTTTTTACAGTGTAGCTACCTTTCAAAAATAAAGGTTCTGTAAGGTTCTTTGCAACAGTATAATTCTGTGTTTACTGCAGCACTCTGCTAATAATCTCATTATGCATTCATTATATGTTATATCAGACAGCACTTTCCACACTTATTTGTTGAGCGTACATATTTATGACGCTGTTTATCATTGAACAACTGACCATTGAAGAAACATGTCCCCAGTTAAACTGATGTCTCAAACACATTAAGGGGGCAAGAAATGCAAGTCATGAAGTCTTGACAAGACACAGCTTTTAACTGAAAGCCATTCCAGGTGACTACCTCATAAAGCTGACTGAGAAAACGCCAAGAAAGCTGCATCTAAGCAAGAGGTGCTACTGTGAAGAATGTCAAATATAAACATATTCTGGTTTGTTTACTTGCTTGTTTACTAAATAATTACAGATGTGTTTATTCATAGTTTGGATGACATTAGTATTAATCTACAATGCAGAACATTTTTACATCATGAAAAACCACTGAATGTCCAGAAGCTGTCCAAACTTTTGACTGGTAATGTGTAAAAGTTTTTTTAAAGCTTAAATAAGCTCTATAATGTGAAGGTTCTAGGAAATGGTTTTGTTATACCATTTATCCAAGCAAAGAATGATTGACCTTTGTTTAAAAGTTCATAAATGTTAAATCCTCAGATCCACTTTTAGTTTGTCATGTATGCCAATGATAAATATACTGATTGATTTATTTAGAATGAGAGAGATGATTATCATCCTTCCTCTTCATTAAAGTACCTACACAGCCTCACTCTCCTGCACTGTTGAGTCTCTAAACAGCCCATAATGCATTGGGGGTGATTTGATGAAAAGGCCACTGTATGTTATTTAGTGAAGTGCTGGCTAATATGATTTCAGAGACTTAGCTAAGGACCCTTGATGCCTTCTGTCAACGAGAGAGAGAGAGAGAGAGAGAGAGAGAGAGAGAGAGAGAGAGAGAGAGAGAGAGAGAGAGAGAGAGAGAGAGAGAGAGAGAGTAATTAGTGTCACATGGGGTAAGTACTGTAAGTCCACCATCTAGTGGTTCATGTAAGGTATCGTCTATAGTATACAATGTAAAGAAGAGCTGCCCAATACTGGTCTTGAAGATCTACCTCCCTGTAGAGTTTATCTATAATCTCAATCTACCACACCTGAACCAGGTAATGAAGCCTTTCAAAGTCAGATGTACTAGATCTGCACTCTCCAAGATGGTAGATATCTAGGACCATTGAGTATCCCTAATATAAAGGACTGTGGAGAAGATCTTTTGTTTTAACCTCAATTCACAGCAACTCTTCTGGTATCATCTTTAAAGCTGTTCTGAACTTCCTAACAATTTTGACCCTTCATACATAGTCTAAGCAGGATCTATGTTAATTAAATATATAATTTACATTCATTATCTTCTCATTAAAACTTCTTACCAGCAAAGAAATTCAATTAACTTCATTATATTCCAATTAATCTTCATATCACCTATTAATTAAGGTAGAAGCACTTTATTATAATCACATTATCAATATATTATTAGTTCCTTCACTTTATTACAGACACTTCTACCTGTACTATAAGGCAGGATTTCTATTCCTTTATCACGTGGCTTTAGGCAGGTTTGTTCCACAAGAGGGCAAAGTGTGGCAACTCTCATTTTGCTACAAGCCCTAACTTACAGTGAGTGGGCTTTAATAAGGCTTTAATAACTTACTTCACTGATTAATTGATGCCTTTATCTCAACACTTAATTTAAGCCTGAGTTAAAGAGAATAAAGATAGACTCTGCTTAGAAAGTCAATCAAGGTCATTAGACTGATTTCTTTTAGTGTCCAAACAAAATTAAAGAGAGGTTAAAATGTTCAGAGGACACACAATTATTATTTAGTTGAAATTTAAGAATGCTGAGCAGTTGAGCTTCATCGGTACATTAACTCATTTCTAATTGAATTAGAAAAATGTGGCAAAGCTTGACTAACTATTAACTAATAATAATAATTCACAATTATTACACTCATTCCTATTAACTTTAGTTTAGTAATGGAGTCTTTGCCAGGTCTAAAAATGGATAACAGTGTAAAACAGTGAAAAATGATGTAAAGACCATGGTGGTCCAGTGAGGATTAATTTTTCCTATTTAATTTCTCACTGTTATTGCCTTTCAGTGCCTTAGTGATGAATATTCGGTGATAGAGTTGTTGAAACAGACCTAAGCTGTTATAGACCAATTTCAAAGAAGACCTCTCTATAACAATAATGAAAATTATATATATAATGTATATGTAACTGTACAGTTTATATTCACCACTATGCTTTATTACTGCACTTTTACATTTTGGCATTATGTCCTCAGTGTGCCTGCACTGAAAGATCAGCTGCTTGGACTTTATTTGCTACAAACATGCATGAATAAAATGACAGCTGTGGTTTGGTGGTAAAGGCTCTGTCTGGTCTTCTGACTGGAAGGTTGCCAGTTCAATCTCCAGGAAGGTCATGATTGAAGCATCAACTGTAAATCACTTTGAATGAGAATGTCTGCTAAATGCCTCAGGTGTAAATATGTTAAAAAGTATTACATGAACCTAAACTGAAAGACTTGTTTATACAGTGTTTTGAGTACATTATGTACATTGTGTATTGAAATGGATTCTTGTTGTTGTTGTTGTTGTTGTTGTTGTTGTTGTTGTTGTTGTTGTTGTTGTTGTTGTTGTTCTTCTTCTTCTTCTTCTTCTTCTTCTATCTATCTATCTATATTTATCTGTCTGTCTGTCTGTCTGTCCTTCTTCTAATTGTTCAGATTTTTAGAGTTTATCATTTATCTGAAATTCTGAATTTTTCATTGTTATGGTGGTAATATATTGTCATATTAATGAATTATGGTGGAGTTGCATGAAGAGACCTAAGCTTGACTACTCAGAAATATTTAAAATGTAAACACAACATAAAAGAAAGACGTACTATAGATTTTTCAGATTTTTCATATTCTGAAGTTTTTCTGTCTTTTCTGTTTGTTGCTGATTCAAAGTTCAGGTTTTACTTCAAATCTTTGCCATGCACACCCCTGAATATATTACAATGCACCTTGAAGTTTCCAAGAAAGTGTGTGTGTGTCAAAGAGAGAGAGAGAGAGAGAGAGAGAGAGAGAGAGAGAGAGAGAGAGAGAGAGAGTTGAGTGATAAGAATTGTCATCCCTCAGCGTAATTAGTAAGGTCAAGCTGATTGGGGCAATAATTCTTGTGCAACTCTTTTGCTAATGATTGGAAGGACACTCAGCAAATAAATCAAACTTCAGACTCTCACACATTGTGTGTATGCACAGTAGTGATGAAAGAATTGCTTATATCCTTCCTGGGGTTTGTCACATATTGAGAAGTAGGCAGCAGTATCTGTTGCAAGAATGTATGTTAAGTTTGAGTCCATAAATTTAAACAGACTGTAAATTAGTTATGTTACTGGCATCCTTTAAATATTACAAGCTCTACCACAGACTGAAAGCAGAAGTGCTTTGTATTAACTTCATTTAAATGTGTGCACTTCTTTGTGAATAAAATGATTAATTCTGGTCTGTTTCAATGCACCTAAATGGGGGCAGCCATTGCCTGGTGATTAGGCATCTGGCCTTGTGACTGAAAAGTCGGGGGTTCAATCCCCAGGCAGGTCATGACTGAAGTGTCCTTGAGCAAGGCACCTAACCCCCAACTGCTCCCCGGGTGCATGTTTTCACAGCCTAGTGTGTTCACTAGTATATGTTTCACTGCACGGCTAAACGCAGAGATCAAATTCTGTTATGTGCAAGCATTAGCAAAAAGTTAAATGTAATCACAATTGCACACTTACTGTTTATTTGCTGAATGCAACATTTTGGGAGGAATACTGTGTTTGATTAATTAAATATTGCATTTTTTCTTTAACAGTGTATTAAATACAACAAATAAATGTACAATAACTGTCCAGTTTTCATTTGTGAACTTAAAAAATCAGCAAAATGTTCCATTTGACCAAAGATGTCTAGACGTTTACATAAAACTTTTTATATATGATACAGAATTTTAAACCATTTATCTCAACAATTTGTGACTTGTTCCATCAAGTAACAAGAAGTTCTCATCTTGGAAAAAGTACTTGGCATGTTTTGAGCAAGTAGGAAGGACAAGGTTTGGGTTCAGACGTTCTTGGTATTGCATAGTTTTGTTAAGATCCATGAATGAAAGAGCATCACTACTTATTGTCTTCATGTCATCTGTAATTATTTTAATATTACTGCTTTTCTGAATAAATAAACAGATGCACATACCAGCTCAATGGCTTTTACTCAGTTTTCACTTTTGCACAGTCCTGTGTATGTACACACAGTTCCACAAAAAAGTTAATGTGTTCTTTGAAACGCATTCCAGTAGCCTGTCAGGCAGCGAGTCGGCAGAAAAGTGTGTGTGGAGAAGCGTTTACATTAGATAAAAGATTCAGTGTGATAGCATGTGTGCTGTGTTCAGCTAATCTCAGCCCTACAGCTGACTGGAGATTCAGTGCCTTGGAGGAATTCTTCATTCACACACACTGACCTTCTCTTTACTCTAGTTTCGAAATTTAAAATCATGTGTGCATGGCTTCTATACACAAAAAATCTCATGAATAGAAATGTGAAGTTCTGATCATGTCTTAGCAGCATTTAGCATAAGAGTTCATGAACAGTAATTAATATTGTATTAAACATTAATAACTGGTTAAACAATATCTTAATTAACAAAAAAACATTATTAATGTTTAATAAATACCAATGTGAATCAAGAACTGAGATGAAATAATAGCTCTAATGTAGCATTTATTGATTATAGTCATGTCACTGATAGTTAGACCTTCTCTAAGTGTTAACACTAGACTTTATTAAATAAGGTTTTTACTGGTTAAGACAGAAATGAAAACTTAAAGGGCTGCACAGTAGTATCATCAATAATGCTTATTTATGGCTATATTAGAGTCATGCAAATATTTATTAACTCCTTTTTATCATGAATAAATATTTATTTAAGTTAATATTCAATAATACCATTATAATGCTAAATATCATACTGTTAATAGATGTAACCTTATTATAATGTGTCATAAATAAAGTATGTATGTATATTTTTTATTTAAGTATTTTTTTTATTTAAATATATCATTTAAATAAATAATAAAATAATGTATACATGTATACATTTATAAAATTAATAAATATTAATTATTTACTATACTACTACTACTACTATTATTATTATTATTATTATTATTATTATTATTATTATTATTATTATTATTATTATTATTATTATTATAAAAGCATTTATTTATATATTTTTTGCTAACAAGAACCATAACAAGGTCTTAAGCATGTTTTCAGTAAGTTTAGTTAGGGAATGTTATAGTTATACTGTTTGCATGGTGTTGCAGACTTTCCTATTCACTGAACTTTGGTCAATCATCTAAGCCGGGTTTTCTTCTTTTCTTCTGTTTGGTTGTTTGTTGATTACTTATTCACTTAAACTTCAGAACCCTAAAAGTTAGAGACAGACTTGATCATGACCTATTTGAGCATTTTAACAGCATTAATCAGATATAGACTGAATCAGGCTGATGTCTGTTGTTATTGAGTTACTAATATAAGTGATCCTAGCATCCACAAACTATTACTCATTATAATTTAATTACACTCTATTATCTAAAGGTTCTATACGGTCACTGGACCAAGCCTATCACTTGGGTGGAACCCTGAACAGTATTTTTTCAGTACCTTTAGTTAGGAAACTGTGCTGTAATGAAATTATTTGAACTTGTGTTCTGTCTCCTGGTGAAGTGAATGTAGTGAACATTTGAGGTCTACAGTTTGACCTTGTATGTATGCAATGTATAGAGTAGCATTCAAAAGTTTGGACACACCTTCTGTACGTTCAGTTTTGTGTAGTAATTTAAAAATGTTCTACATTGTAGATTAATACTAAAGTCATCTAAACTATGAATAAACACATATGTAATTATTTAGTAAACAAACAAGTGTTAAATAAACTAGAATATGTTTATATTTTACATTCTTCACAGTAGGCACCTCTTGCTTAGATGCAGCTTTCTTGGCATTTTCTCAGTCAGCTTTATGAGGTAGTCACCTGGGATGGCTTTCAGTTAATAGCTGTGTCTTGTCAAGAGTTCATGACTTGAATTTCTTGCCCCCTTAATGTGTTTGAGACATCAGTTGTGTGCCTACTTTTAATAATCTAAAATCTAAAACATTTTTGGTTTGTTTAACACTTTTAAGTTTACTACATGATTCCTTATGTGTTTCTTTATAGTCTGGATGACTTCAGTATTCATTTACAATGTGAGAAAAAAACTGAAAAATAGAAATTTTAGAAATGTATTTATTTGTTTGGTTGATACAAAGTAACACCGCAGTCCATTTTTTCCTGACAGTATATACTAATCCTGTTTTATTATTGACTGGAAACTTGGCCCATATTAGGACACAAACTGTGTAAAGTAGTTTGGCACTAAAAATAATTCACTAAACTTCTCGTAACACTTTTAAATTTTAGACATCCTAGCATTTCATACAGCAAAGTGATAATGTCCTCTACTTGTGCTTTTCCTTATTTTCCTTTTTGCTGCTATTGTGGAATATTCCCAAAGGAAGCAGCTCACCCATAGAGCTGCTATCAGAGAGACTTCCTTCAGTCCATCTGTCCAACTTTCTCCTGATAATGTGAGCATAGACAACACACATGAAGGAAAGAACTAGTGTAAATGTGCAGGACTGTAGAGCTTAAATCCCTTAGTATGCAGCTTTTCATACAGTACCAGTCAAATGTTTGGACACACCTTCTCAGTCAATGTTTTTATTTTTTAACTTTTTTAATTAAATAAATACTGAAGTCATCCAGACTCTGAGTGAACACATAATGAATCATGTAGTAACCTTAAAAGTGATAAACAAACCAAAACATGTTTTAGATTTTACTTCAAAGTAGACACACAACTGATGTCTCAAACACATTAAGAGGCAATAAATGCCATGAACTCTTGACAAGACACAGCTGTTAACTGAAAGCCATTCCAGGTGACTACCTCATAAAGCTGACTGAGAAAATGCCAAGAAAGCTGCATCTAAGCAAGAGGTGCCTACTTTGAAGAATGTAAAATATAAACATATTCTGGTGTGTTTACTTGTTTGTGTACTAAATAATTCCAAAAACCACTGAATGTCCTGAAGGTGTCCAAAAGTCCAAACATTTGACTGTTACTGCAGGAATTTAACAACAAATTTTACTTAAAGGATGAAAGTTTAACTTCAAATTAATCTGATAACTTAAAAATGAGGAATTCAATTTCACAACTCTCAACTCTGTACCATTACAATGTTCATTGTTGTATTATTGTATCATTGTTGAATGGTAAATAGAGGGTTAAAATAACAAAGGCTTAAGCCTCTTATATAGTTCATTGTAACATATCTCTCTTTCTTCCTTTTCTGTTTGCTGTTACTGACAAACCTCTCAAAGGTTAGTGACCAAAGGATGCTCACAAAGATCAATAAGCTCATCAGTGAAGCATGCACACACTCATACACACTCGCTTTAAGTGTTTTGTTCCAATAGTCACCCATCTCCCCTCCTTCTGTAAATAAGTGGTTTGAGCGGTTGGTCCTTTGACAGCTGGTTCCAGAGCAGCTATGTTTGTGAGTGTGTGTGTCTGTGTGTGTGTGTGTGTAGTGGGAGTAAATGATGTGTGTAAATGGCTTTTTATGGTTCCAAAAGGGGTGATGTTTCACACCCTGTTTAACTATTCATTACCATTGTCCACATCAAAAACAAAAACACTTCATCTTTGCCAGATTATGTTGCTCACTGAAAAGCAGCATAAAGGAAATGCCAAAAATAATTTTATTAGAATTCACACAACGAAATTTGATCTCCACATTTAACTCATCCGTGCAGTGAAACACACACACACACACACTAGTGAACACACTAGGCTGTAACAACATGTGCCCAAAGCAGTGGGCAGCCCTATCCATGGCACCTGGAAAGCAGTTGGGGGTTAGGTGCCTTGCTCAAGAGCACTTTAGTCATGACCTACCTGGAGATTGAACTGGCAACCTTCCGGTCACAAAACCAGATCCCTAATCACCAGACCATGGCTGCCCCATCATATAACAGCATTGCATAAATTCATGTAATACTACATTTTTAAAATGGATGGTTCTTCAAGGATTCTTTAGTAAAGAAAATGGTTTTATTTGGAACCATGAACACTCATTAAACCCAAAGCGTCCTTGGCATGGTGAAATGGTTCTTCAGATTGATGAGAAATGTGTTGTAGATGGTTGTAGATGGTTTGGTTTGTTGAGTGTTCATGGTTCATTTGATTTACTAAAGAACCCATGAATAACCATATTTTCAAGAGGGTACATATGTTCATTTTGATATGATGTACATACTAATACAGTGGAACCTCAGTTTTCATCATTAATCCATTCTAAAGTGCATGATGATAACCGAATTGTATGATAACCAGGGCAAATGATGATAACCAGGGCAAACAATAACAGAGGTTCTACTATACATGTTTTAGACTGTGCTCTTTAGTACAGAAGTGTAGAGCTAACCAGTAGCCTTTCTTTTGCTTTTAATTCTGCGTTGTTTGCTTTGATGTCAGCTGAACATCTCCTGTTGAAAAGCTATTATAACTGACCTTCTTGCTTCATGTTAATAGTTGACTTCATCTTTCCTCTTAGTGCGTGACTAAGTGTTTTCTTGCCTGTCATTCAGCTGCCCTAGATAACTGCAGTTCCTCTACAGGCCTTGTCCCCCAGACACGTTCTCAGAGAACGGAAAGCTTAAAGCATTCTCACAGCCTTTTCTGCTGTGTTTATAGAATGTTTTGAGCTTTGTTCAGTGCTAACTAAGTTCATACTAAGCTTCTTTTCCATTTTATTTCGCGTTGATCTTTGACCTTTGGTTGAAATCATTCACCTTTTACTTGGAGTCATTAAGCCATTAATAACTGCTATACATAATATCATGTCATAAACGTGCTGAGATTGTATTTTGACACAGTAAAAAAAAAATATTTCAGAGGTGGGTGGAACAACTGGCTTGAGCACAGGGGTGGGGAAATAAATATGAATACATTATTTTAAAAAATATGATTAATTATATTTTATTAATTATTATTAGATACTATTAAAAAACACAAATAATAACTATTGATATACTATAATATTAATATGCTCTCTCTCTCTCTCTCTCTCTCTCTCTCTCTCTATATATATATATATATATATATATATATATATATATATATATATATATATATATATATATATATATATATATAAATACACAAATACACAAATAGTTATTATTAATAATAAAATAATACAATTAATATTGATTAATAAATAAATAAAATTAATAAACAATAAATAGAATATTAATACATTATTAAATATTATTAATACATTATTACATTGAACATTTAATAAAATCCAAACTCATTCAGTGTTTTCTAGTTCTTGTTTTCTATTGTTACTGTTACGTTCACTGTTCGCTTTGTGGTTTGACTGGTTGTAAAGCATGTAGCTTAAAATTATCTCCCAAATCTGTGTTTTTACCTTGTTAGTCAACTTCACTCCAACTCATTACCACCAATTTTACACTTATCATTGGAATGTATGGTCAATAGACCCAATTTACATAAATCTCCAATTTGCTGGTAAAGTAGTTGTACTATGGCTTTGCATATGCTGACCACTTAAGGATGGGCGGTGTTAAAGGAATGGTCCACCAAGCAATGGTTCAGAAACCATATTTACACTCCAGATGTAATCAACCAACTAAGACATGTATGGAGTTCAAATCCTGCTTCTTAACTTTTTGAATGGGAGCTTTCAGATATTTCTATCAAAAATGATCAAAACTTCTCTCAACCCACTCAAACTGCATTCAGGTCTTAACCCCTTAACGCCTGAATTTATGTAGCTGTATATGAAAAAAATGTTTTTGCCTTTATGTAGATGGTAAATATTGTTGAGATTATTAATTTAACTTAACTTAATAAATAGAAATTTTGGTATGTTGCAAATTTGCTACAGCAGGCATAATGGTCCATACTAAGATAACAATAACAGAGTAATATAACAGTGAAAAAAATATGTTTTATTTATTCACCCAACAGCAGGCATTCAATAATAAATATTACCACCAACACCAATTATTGTCACCAACACAATACACACAAATACTAAAACTGGAAATAAGTCCGCCACTTTGCAATCCCACTAGAAACAAGTGCTTGTCATAGGTTCCTAGGTCTGTAGCGAATATGCACTAACAGGCATTGGAGGAATGCAGGCGCTTTCTTGGCTGGTTGATTGAATCAAACGGTTAGTTGCATATTTGCAACAACAGGCATTAAAGTTTGTTTTAGGACACAGTATGCAATTAAAGTCCTATAACGGCACTATCAGACAGCAGCAAGGCTGGTAGAAGCCTAATGTTAAATGGTAGAGCTTAATGGATCAACACTTTAGATTAGATTACATTAAACTTTTTACAATGTGATTCACACAATGAAATTTGACCTCTCCATTTAACCCATCTGTGCAGTGAAACACACACAAGTGAACACACTAGGCTGTGAACATGTGCCCAAAGTGGTGGGCAGCCCTATCCATGGCACCTGGAGAGCAGTTGGGGGTTAGCTGCTTTGATCAAGGGCACTTCAGTCATGACCTGTATGTGGATTAAACCAGAAACTGTTCGTTTACAAGACCAGATCCTTAACCAACAGTCCACGGCTGCCCGTGTCCAGAAAAACTTCAGACACATTGACCAGACTTGTATGTATGACCTGGCTGTGGTTTGAGGAGGATGAGAGAAGGTTTGGTGATGTATGTTTATGGAATGTATCTCATTTCAGCAGGGGCATTGGCACCAAATTCTGGGCCTTATTCACAAGCAATATCCTTTAATATTTAGATAGATAGATAGATAGATAGATAGATAGATAGATAGATAGATAGATAGATAGATAGATAGATAGATAGATAGATAGATAGATAGATACTTTATTAATCCCTTGCGGGAAATTCAGGACCCTGAATATTTAACCCTCATATTATGTTTGGGGTCAATTTGACCCAATCCAATGTTTAACGTCTTTAAATACCCATATAACATGACTTTTTTTGCTTTATATTTAATGACTTTTACTAATTGCATGCTGATAACTGAATAAACATAAATTAACATGATAATGTGTCTTTTAGTGTTCTGTATACGTATTTTATACATCAGTGTTCTTTGGAGTCAATTTGACCCCAGGCTGTTTTAGCTGTATAACATATAAAATATCAACATTTCAAAGAGTAGAAAGTGTCTGAGACAGAGGAGAATGTGTTTGAGACAGGGGAGAATATATCTGAGACAGAGGAGACTGAAATTATAATAATTTTCTGGGGGGTCAAATTGACCCCAAAAACAAATTATATTATTAAATATGAACATAATATGAGGATTAAATACATTTCTAGACTCATCAAGGGCCCTGGTAACTCAGTCCCACTTTTCACCCCACTATGACGCCCCTACATTTCAGTAATGGATGTGGTAGATGTTTAGGGATGTTCATTCACTCCCCAGCCATATTCTTTCAAGTTGAGATGATCAAACCATCAACCCTTTGGTCTTTTCTAACCTTCATGCCTCTTTTTGGGTGACTGTTGTGAGAAAAGTGTGTCTTGGCTGACAGACTGCATAAAGGGTGAAAAATTGCATAAAAGTGATTTCGGGGTGAACCATGCCATTAAGGAAGAGCATTATTTGTTTAAAGAGTCTATATTCCTCATATCCATTCCAAGTCATATCTGTCCTACATCCGGACTGCTCTGGCTTATCTCCCCTTAGTGATTTTGTGTTTGATTGCATTGAGAGGTGTGAAGAAAGAGCTGCTATTGAAATGAAGGGGTGAATGCTTTCTGTGCCTTTAACAGGATCAGACAGTCTTAGTGAAGTAAGGAATCATGTTGGATTTGTGTTAAATGATTGTTAGGTTTAACACATAGCTGACAAACTTCTGCAAATATGCTGCACATTCTTTATGTGCACACACATACACACACGCACACACACACACAGAGGCCTTGATACTGATTCAACAAATTTAGTGTCTGCACACCTACCCATTTCCTTGGTGACTGCTCTAACACATCCTTCATTATGACCATGTGTGTGTGTGTGTGTGTTTTTGACACTCCTTATACCTCACCCTGTCACCTCTAGTGTACCTGTCTGCCACTGACTCACCTGTCACTGACCCCTGTTCTGTCTGCCCTGCCTAACAATCAAGCAGTCCTGCAGATGTCACAGTTTGTTTCTGCTGCACACATTACCACAACTCTATAGCACACCAACCCCTCCACAAACATTTTAATACTGATAGTTTTTAATGTAATTGCCTCAGATTTGTTCAGTCGCTACATAATTTTGAGCTTCCATTTTAAAATGCTGCATTACCAAGCTGGACCATGTTTTGGAACTATGCAAAACTAGTCAGCTTGATAACAGCAAAAAAAAAAAAAAAAAGATGTGCCATCATGCTAACAATAGTTTGCTTATACAATAAAAACTCCCAACCTTGCGCATGAAAATGCATATCATTTCAAATGAATGAAATATACTTGACAATTTATCTCCATTGTGTTTGGTAGTCAATTGACCCTGCCCATTTGTTGGCTCTCCCTATCACTTGTAATGTCTCTGACTCTAGGAGGGTGCAGACTAACACAGGCCTCCTCCAATGCATGTGAAGTCAGGCTCCGCCTCTTTTACAACTGTTGATGATAAATTGCTGCTGGGTAGCTAATAAAGAAAGTGCAGGATCCCCAGTTCTTATGGATTGTTTCGCAGACACCTTACTAGTGCTGGGTAGAGACTACCATCTTACCTCCCCAGAGAGAGCCCGCCCAGATAGAGCCCGGACGCTGGCAACTGATGGCATGCAGCATGACCTGGGATTTGAACTCACGATCCTCAGATTATACTGACATTGCCTTAATCTGCTGAGCCACTCGGGGCCCTACACACTAAAAAATAGAGGTACAATATAAGCACTTTCTGTACTCAAAGGTACACTTTAGCCTCATTGGGTACAGAGTATTACCTTAACTGGTAGAAAAATCATGGGTGCATCAATGGAAAGGTACTCTATTGTACCTCAATGAGGCACAGCTCCAGTGACAACCTTTGTACTCTTTTAAATACAAATCTGTACTTAATTTTCTTAGTGTGTATAAATAGGATAGATTTGATAGATTTGAAGGTAGAGCCTGGGTAAATGTACTGGTTTGAATGTGAGAAACCTTTTCTCAGCCATCTCAACAGTCTTACATGGGTATTGGCACACCTACCCAACATTTGGGTTTGCTGCCATTCTGAGAAGAACACTGGAGTTGGTGGACTTGTTTGTTGTTCATCAGAGAATGCATTTTTTGGGAGAACATTGGTCTTGTTTTGGTGTTTGTAGGAGAACATTGGGCTTGTTTAGGTTGTGTTGGTGTTTGTAGGTGAACATTGGGCTTGTTTTGGTTGTGTTGGTGTTTGTAGGTGAACATTGGGCTTGTTTAGGTTGTGTTGGTGTTTGTAGGAGAACATTGGGCTTGTTTTGTTTGTGTTGGTGTTTGTAGGGGAACATTGGGCTTGTTTTGGTTGTGTTGGTGTTTGTAGGT
>BRDA01026399.1:3954-11454 GCA_036984385.1 Crenuchus spilurus
ATTATTCAAAATATAATGATTTCGGTCCTAAGTGATCCTAGTGAAGTTAGTTAGTTAGTTAGTTTTAAATAAATATATCGCGAAAAATGTTACCTGTAACAGTGTTTCGTCGAAATGTATTAGTCATAGTCTGTAAAACTAAGATTCGGGCTACACTCGTTCGGCTCCGTTGTCACCGTTCCTTTTTGAGGGAGTTCCGACCTCCTTCTTTGGAACCCTCCTTGGTCTGAGTGTTTCCCCTAGGTAGGAGGAGACTAGTTTGATGACTATGACCATCTCTAAATGTAGGAATCAATTTACATTTGTACGTCATTTATGTCTGATACTGATTATGTAAAGCTGCTTTGTGACAATGTCCATTGTAAAAAGCGCTATATAAATAAATTTTGATTGATTGATTGATTGAAGTGATCCTAGTGAATCCTGGCTTTAGTAATATAAAACTTATTAAAGAAATGCTTATTAAAAAAACTATAAAAAAATGATTTTAATATATTTTAGAAATGTTATGAAATTATATAATATTTCATAAATGGAAGCTCTTCTACTGACGTTATTACAAATTTAAATAAACAAATATGGTTTGTATTTTATATGCGACTGAGTTAGCAAAAAAACGCACCCGCTCTTGAGCTCAAGAAACTGCTAACGCTAAGAAAGCATTTTATTCAGTATTCTCAATTTTACGCAAAGAATGAAGCTCATTACACAAGGTCAAGCTCATTAATTCGACCAACATTATTGTTTATTATTATTATTATGATTATTATTATTATTATTACTATTACTATTATTATTGATATCATTTGTTGGTTAGAACGTTTTAAACAATAAACAAGACAAATGAAGCCTGCATTATCTTTTTATTACTTTGTATATGTACTGAATTCTGGGTAAGACCCTCACATTGACTTGTTCATTCAGAATAACAATACAAATCCTACATCCCTACTAGTTCAAATTGGCAGTTTGTGAACCAAATAACAACGCTAACATTATTAGCTGATGTTCATTTCCATATCAAAGAAGCAGAAGAGCGGGAAAAAGGTAGAAACCATCAGGATTAAAGGGTTAACTCCAGAGGTAGTAAATGTACGCTGCCCTCGGTACAGGTCAGAGGAATTTTAAACATCAAGCTGTCAAAGCTGAAGCAGGCAGGT
Source organism: Crenuchus spilurus (assembly GCA_036984385.1). Classification (NCBI taxonomy): domain Eukaryota; kingdom Metazoa; phylum Chordata; class Actinopteri; order Characiformes; family Crenuchidae; genus Crenuchus; species Crenuchus spilurus. The sequence goes on from BRDA01026399.1 coordinate 5,115, forward strand.
TGGAGATCATCCAGGTGGAGGAGATATAGGTAATAAACTCCAGTTTGGTGTCAGAGGTCCATTGAGTGGAACGCTTAGGTGAAATAGTCCTCCCTCTGCACGGGGTCTGATGGCTGCTAACTCCTTCCTCCTTTGATCTACTAGGTCACTGTAAACGTCCTCATTAAAGTGTGTTTTATTTGCCTCGCGGCCACCCACCTCCACCTCTGCCACTCAAATCAATTTGCATGATGGTGCCTGGCTGCAACTTGGTTTGTTACTCAGGGTGGTCCTGAAGACTGATTGCTCATCGTCAACCCTTTGAACTCAGGAACAGCATTCGGAGGATGAAAACAAACGAGAAGCCCCCCGAGACATAATATGTGGATTAAAGTTTGTGTGAAATCCGGTGAAGATTGTTTGTAGCCACGCATGGTGGTTTTATTCAGACCTGTAAACGGCAGTAAATCACAGCATCCTGCAAAAAGAGATGAGATTGAGTGCAGGCCTCAGAGCTGGGAGATATGAGGCGAGACCCTCCGGTTTAACGATGCTGAACCTTAACGCTTAAAGCCTCCCAGTTTGTGTCATTCTGCCTGGTGTCAAGGTGAAGTCTCCTAGTGCACTATGGGAAATTGGCAGCATCATACAAGAGCATGGAGAAGATGCAGGTCCTAATCCAGCTCATTTCATACAAATCAAATTGAAATTCAAGGTGCTTTACAAGTGATTGACAGGAAAAGATGATGAATTATAGGAGATTACAGGTGTATCTCAATAAATTAGAATATCATTGAAAAGTCAATTTATTTCAGTATTCAATTCAGAAAGTGAAACTTTATTATATAGAGTCATTACACACAGAGTGCCTATATTTAGTGTTTATTTATTTTAATGTTGATGATTATAGTCTACAGCCAATGAAAACCCAAAAGTCAGCATCTCAATTAGCATATTATATAAGACCACTTCAGAAAATTATTTTTAATACATAAATGTTGTTCTACTAAACAGTATGTACATGCACTCAATACTTGGTTGGTGCTCCTTTTGCATAAATTAGAGCATCAATGTACCGTGGCATGGAGGTGATCAGCCTGTGGCACTGTTGAGCTGGTATGGAAGCCCAGGTTGCTTTGATAGCAGCCTTCAGCTCATCATTGTTGGGTCTGGTGTCTCTCATCTTCCTCTTGACAATAGCTCATAGACTCTCTGTGGGGTTTAGGTCAGTTTACTGCCCAGCACAGTGATACTGTGGTTATTAAATCAGGTGTTGGTACTTTTGGTAGTGTGGGCATGTGCCAAGTCCTGCAGCATAATTGAAATCCACAACTTGTCAGCAGATGGAAGTATGAAGTGCTCTAAAATGTCCTGGTAGACGGCTGCGCTGACTTTGGACTTGATATAACACAGAGGACCAACACTAGCAGATGACATGGCTCCTCAAACCATCAGTAAAAGTAAATTTTGCATCATTTTCTTTGGAAATCAAAGCCCCAAAGTCCGGAGAAAGAGTGGAGAGACACACAATTCAAGCTGCTTGAGGTCTAGTGTGAAGTTTCCACAGTCAGTGATGGTTTGGACAACCATGTCATCTGTTGGTGTTAAAACCACCAAAAGGGGCAGTTTAGAATTAATCCTAGATTTGGACATATATTTGGAATCTAATTAAGATTTAATGTTAGTTTACATGAATCTAAGATTACACTTAATCTGATTTAGTTTTAATCAGTTTATTTTTTTGTACAACTGGTTTATACTTTTTTTTATACATTTATACAATTTTGATGCAACCCATCCTTTACGTACCAATCAAATTAATTTTATCTTCCAACTTAGAATTTAACAGGCTGTAAATTTAAGGCTGATATGTGTAATTGATCTCTGTTCTGATTGGCTGCTACCATTCCAACAGCAGCCCTGGGCTGAAACACTGCTTATAGCTTCACTGTGAATGGGCGGAGCTAAAGTGCTAATGTAAATGTCTTATTTTTACTGATATTGCAAACACAGTGAATTTGAAACGGACTGTTTTAATTCCTTTATGGACTTCATATTTTAGCACTTTTTACCATTTCGTTTATATAATTCTACGCACTGAGTTTACTGAGATGTTTTAGGTCTATAAAGATGTGTAAGGACACTCGTTAAGGTCTGTGATCAGTGGTCCACGATTATTGTGCAGCTTTACAGCCAAATAAATGTCTGAAATCACCCTGTAAGAGCTGATCAGCCATATTATGTTTGTTTGTAATATATGGTTCATTTTAATACAGTATAATCTCTGCACGACTCCATGTATGCAGACAGACTTCTGCCTTTTTAAACTGTTCAAATGATGCAAGCACAGATCACAGTCCCTCCAGCTAATGTGACAGAAAATGAGCCGCTGCTGAGAGCAGAGATACACCACAAAATCTGAACAATTTCACTCTTCTTTGTTCTGCTGGAATGAGAGTTTTGGCACCAGTGATCTTGAGTGTATGCTCTGCTCCAACAGGAGTAACACCACCAAAAGACTGTGACCTATCACCATCTCAGCTAACAGTTCAGTAGAACGTTTTCTGAATGATAATGTGTCAAGTTTTCTACATGTAGATTGCTGATTTGGCTTGCTGGCATCAATTTCTACATTTCTTTATATTTAACAAACGAAATTAAGTTGAAAACACTGCAAATATTGTTTCTTTGTTCCTTTCTCTGTTAAATAAGAATTAAGGTGAATTAACCAATAACAAATTTCAGTTTTTATTGCCCTTTTGGGAAATGTGGGGTTTGCACATCTTGTAAAGCTTCATTTTTACATTTTATTGGGCATGTTTACATTTGGTACAGTAATAAATCACTTAATATACATCCCAGCTAATGATTTTGATTTAGTAAAACATTTTTTGAATGTTACAAATCTAACAAATTTGGTTAAAATGTTGAAAAAAAAAATTTAATCTGTTTTCTAGAAGCTTGTAGAACGTTTTAAGTTAACATTTATTTAATGTTCCAATAACATTGCTGCAACATTATGAGGACCTACAGTAGCTTGCAATACTGACCACACACACTTTAAAAACCATTTAGAAACAATAAATAATACATAAACAGCTTATTTATTAAAGATCAGTGATATGAAGTAAACATGACCTGACTGACCTTTGACCTGTCTGTGCTGAACATCCTCTTGCTTAATTTGAACTGCAGACTTCTCCCTCTCTCCTGCTCAAATCTGCTCAGAACCAATAAAAACACTGATGTTCAAACGTAAATGTAATGTTACAGGCAAACTTCCTAAACATTTTAAACGTTGCTGAACATTCTCTGTTAGCTGGGATGTAATCTGTTGTGAATCAACAAATTATATTGTGAAAAAGGTGCATTTTTGTTAAAAAATTACTTCAAAAATGTAAATCGTCACATTTTATATTAATTACAAATGACATATTTCAAAACTTTTTAGTTTTAATGTTGATCAGTTTGGCTTATAGCTTATGTAAATACAAAATCTGTTTAGCCTCAGTGTTCCTGCCTTGTTGTCTAGTTCTCTTAGCTTTACCTTGTTCTGTCGGCACTTTCTTTGCCTTTTTTGTTTATCCTAGTATCTCGGTCTATATTAGTTGTTTTATTTACATCAATAGCTCCTTTCTGTAGATTCTGTTATTGGTTTTGTCTTCCGTGTTCTTTTCTCGCTCTTGTTTTAGTCTGGTTCCTCTTTGTTACTTTGGTACTCTCTCTTTGATAGTCCTGGCTTTGACCCTACACACTTAAAAGGGTTCTTTAGAAAACGGTTCTATATAGAATCATGAACACTCAAAGTATCTAAAGAGTTCCTTGCATGGTGAAATTGCTCTTCAGATTGATAAGGTATGTGCTGTAGATGGTTCTATACAAAACATTTAAAAAATGGTTCTAAATAGAACCAAAAGAGTGGAGCTCATTGTTTTGGCTCTCTATTTGGTCTGTTTTCTGTGCTTATGGTTTCTTTTTCCCTGGATTATGTTTCGGCTTGGCCCTGTTAATAAAACCTTTCTTTATTATTAATATTTCTGTTCCTGTTTGTCTACTTGACAAACCCCTGAACTGAGACATTTAAAACTACATAAAATATACCCAGCACCAACATAATGACCCCACTCTACCCAGTGTTTGGGTAGAAACAACAACCCACCAACCCAAAATCTCCTGTTGCCTTGTTTGGTAGCTTTAGACCTTCCAGTTGTACATTAACGCTCTTAATTGGCAGCTTCTCTGGGACGGTAGAGACAGAAGGCGACGGGCGCAGGGGACATAGTGTATTGGCAGCATGGCTGGCGGCCGGGGCATTTAACTCAATGATTAGTATCCCTGACTCTAAAGCTTGAGGCGTGCTTGCAGCAGCGCTGCCTGTTCTGATATAAGCTCATTCTCTTCACCTCATCAAGAAATATGTTTTCTTTTCAGCTGCTGCTCGTCGGAAACAACTCTGACATGTAGTCTTCGCTGCTCTTAATCATGCGGCACTGCCACGATCACTAAAGCAGCTCCAGACTCTCGTGTCATTCTTCAAACAGCAAACATCTGTTGATTTGTCATTTACACAGACCTTTTCTTAGAGCTCTGAGTTTGTTTTTCCATCAAACGAGCCTGCACGTACCTTTTAAGCAGGCTTTCTTTCTTCATGGCCTCAAATCTAATATTGTTTTTTCAAAGACAGGCTGGAGATCTGTGTGTGTGTCTCCCAAAACCCCTTAACGAACAGCAGCGTACGCCGGCAGCAAAGATGCTGAAATATCTTTTCACGTTTTTGTGTGTTTGGCTCCAACGGCTGACTCTAATTATCTGTTCCTCGATGATAATTGTTATTGTGTCTGGAAAAACGAGGGGATTAAAACTCAACACGGGGATTAGAAAGGATGAGGCAATTATAGCTGTTCCATTCTGAACCCAATATCCATCAAAATGAGGTCAGGGATGCAATTACTGTACCTTTTCTACCAGCAATCTGATTTAGAAACTCTGACCAGCCCAGAACAAGTGTTACTCACTTTATTCATTATAGTGGATACAAGAAAGCTGACATGCTGGAACGTTCTCAGGAGGCCATGTCCAACATTGACTAGAGGACCACATGATGCAATCAAAAATGATGGTCCAGAATTGGGCCGGATGTTGCCTGAATTCAAATATTTGTTTCACTCTTGTATCTTTAAAAACATAAACAAAGCCAAATAATGACATAGTACTACCTGTAGTAGTAGTAATAATAATAATAATAATAATAATAATAATAATAATAATAATAATATAGTATTCTTACATTAATTCATATTCCAGTACAGTATTTAATAATATAGAACCTTTTTCTGGCAACCCCATCATCCTACACTGCATGTGGACCTCTAGAACTCTGAAGAGTTCTGTCACGTAAACCAGATATGATCACTTAAGTTTAGTATAAATCATTTTTACATGCCCATAAACATAGTAAGGTGAGAGCGGCGTGATGCCCACTATAAAGCCATACAATGCAGTACTGCCCCAAGTGGCCTCACAGCTGCTTTTTGTTGTAAGTAGTTATATTTCAGCTTCATTTAATCTCCATTTTACCAACATATCTAGTGTTAGAAGGTGTAAAATTGGTATGATGAACATTTTAATGTGGTATATAAAGACAAAATCCAAAGTATTCAAATACAGACTAAATAACCCAAGACTCATATGAGTTTGCTGTGTTATCTTGTACAGAATCATATGGCAAAATGCTTTTAAAATGTGTAAATACAAACAAAAACAGGACACTGTGTTTTAAAAAGATTACTGTCATATCAATTTACAACATTTCAAGTCGTTTTGGTTTTAATGTTGATCAGTATGGCTGCACCTCAAACCATCACAGACTGCAGAAACTGCACACTGGACTTCAGACACCTGTATGTTTCTCAGACTCTAGGAGCTGATTTACAAATGAAAAGAGGACTTTGGACCAGTTCTGGTTCTGCTTAGTCCAGGTAAGACACTTCTGATGTTGTCTCTGGTTCAGGAGTGTTGATATTACGAATGTGGCAGTTGTAGCTCTGAGAGATACACAGTGTTTATACTGTTTGAATAGTCCTTTACTACAATATTCAATTCTTACAATATTGTAGACTGTAGATGTGAATTTCTGCAACATTTTGATCAATTAGCAGAAGACATTTGAGATCTGAATAAATGGCAACATGCTCTCCTCCAGCTCCAGACTGACGTGTGTTCAGCCCAGCCTGTGTGAGACTAATCATAAAGCAGACAGACACCTCACTTGGCTCTTTTCTGCCTCACTTCTCCCTGCTGCTGGAGGAAAAGAGGCGTCTGAGGGGCTGAAACAAGGTGCATCTGTCAAAAGCAGCTGATA
>BRDA01026445.1:0-14110 GCA_036984385.1 Crenuchus spilurus
AATAATTGCTATATCATAGACAAAGTGATGCATCTAATTACTCCAACAATTTGAGTATTGTGAAAAAAGTTAATCTGTGATAATTTAATTAAAAAAATTGTAAATGTCATATTTTAATTCATTACATGTAAAGTGACATTTCAAGCATCATGAAAATTTAAAAGAATGTCCAGAATCTCACATTATTAGAATATTTCATAGTAAATGATTATTCAAACAGTATCAACATTAAAACAAAAAAGGCTTGAAATACGTCACTTTATATGTAATCAATATAACATGACATTTGACCTTTTCACATTAAATTATGAACACAAATGAACTTTTTCTCCATATTCTAATGTCTGGAGATGCACGAGTACATCAAACTTGATCAAATCTGAAGTTCTTGAACTCACCAAAGCTGTGAAAGTCTTTGGTCATTTAAATGTGGCAAAGATGAGGCAGTTTCTAATAAGGAGTAATGGGGAAGTCTATTTATTACGACGTTTCAGAGATGCTATATTGGGTTTTTGGTGGTTTCCTTTACAAGAAGGATGTAAATACAAATACATTATACCCTGCAATGTCATCAGAAACAAATGCAGTCACAACATGCTAATCTTTGACTCATTTCTATGACAGTTCTTTAAATAACACTGTAATATATTCTAATCAATTCCAACGATCCAAAATCAATGCATTTCACCAGTCGATAGGATACCTTCTGTTTTACGATCTCCATTGAACGCCATTAATCGGGCACTTGCAGAGAATGACCAGCGACTCTGAGGACACCTGTGATATAACCCACCAGTCCTTTTTCTTTGGCATAGCCATCCCCTGAAAGGCTGCGAGAGTTTAATCTGTCTAAACGACGGCAGACTCGGAACGCAGCAATGCTGAGGAATCCCCTTGTAGCCCAGTGTTGGCGTCAAGGTTACCGGTACCTTCAAGGATCCAGAGATGCCGGACAGCGCATGCTGGCCAAAAAAAGACGCTCAAGGTGAGCACTATTTTTTTTTCACCTTCTGCTCAGATCACTTTTCTTATATGTCAAAAAAATAACGGCCACATTCCTTCTTCAGCCTGAGGAGACGTATCACTGCAGCATCCTTAATCACAGCACAAAAACAATAGGAAGTCATCAGTCTTCAGCAAGAAGAGACCAGATCTTTGGAGCTTCTGTTCACCCTCCTGCACACCTTCCTCTTGCTTGTCCTCTCCCTCGCTTTCTCTCTCTCAGTCAATGCCTTTGCAGGAAACAGCGTGACATCACCGCAGCCTTTAGCTCTGTGTTCTACAGGCACAATCCTTTAATACTAATACGCCATATTCCTGTCTCAATTAAGCAATTAAACTTGATTCTTTGTGTCAACCAATAACACACTCTATAGACAAACATAATAGGACACCAGCACATTCGTCGTTTACTCTGCTTTTGTTGGAGTAACTGGATCAAGTCAGAATGTTGGATGATCACCACCACCACCACCACCACATCCCCAATTCATCCCAAAAGTACTGAATGGAGCAGCATCCTTCCAAAGAACACAGCTCAATGCTGGTTGGTTTACTCCTCTAGCCCACTTGGCATTAGACATGGTGCCAATAAATTCATGTTTATCTGCTCCAGAGAGTCCTATATTCTATTGGCAGTACTTCTCAACAGGGACTAGACAAGCTGTGTGTGCATTTGTACATCTGTGTCAGCAATGGGCACAACTGTAATGAGCTAAATGCATTAGAATGACATATGGTGTAACTAACATAACCTGGCATGTCTCTATTCAGCTGTATATAATGAATTGATGGCAATTATGATGTCCCTGAATCTATAGCTAGGGCTGTATTAAACTCATAGCTGTGAAACTCATATTTCCCATAAACATTTGACGTGAAATACAGTGAACATTCAAAATGTAAGTCGTTTGGACCTTAATAGCAGTTTCTGAAAATGGCATGTATATATTATGACATTTTGATTCACACAGCCAAAAGAGGCGAAAGCTCCTCCCTACCTAATGGAAATGGTCAAGTCTCGAGCCGCACCTTGAACTCTTCGAGTACAGCTCGGCTTGACCCGCCATCCTTCAAGACACTAGCATCAAGACTCCTCTCTGTCCATGCACCAGGTGGTGGAACAATCTCCCACTGGTTGTTCTAACAGCAGAGTCCATCACAGTCTTCAAACACAGAGTGAAGACTCATCTCTTTGGTGAGCACTTATAGTAATGCATTGTAATTCTCTTATATTGTGTATAATTGTGTATCTCTCCTTATTTCTAGGTATTAGTGATGGTTTAGTTCTAACAGTGTCTGAACTGAAGAGTAGTTTGGACTCTAACCTGTCTGTACTAGCTGAGATAATTCTATTAATGCAAACAAAGCACTGTTGTACGTTACTCTGGATAAGAACATCTGCTAAATGTTGTAAATGTAAAAGGGAGGTGCCAGAGATTCACATTTTAACACCAACGTCAAGCTAATGCACTGGTTTCCCTGCTTGAGTGAGCTGTGTCGAACCATAACACGATGCTACATTGTAGCTACCAAGCTTCCGTAGAGGGATCTTACACACAGCTAATGCCTTCCTGGCTAAATCATGTGACTGTAGGTCATGTGCTGTGGATCTCAAACTGTGTGTGATTAGTATCGTAGTATAGTATTAGTGAAATCTGCGATTGTAGGTTTGTGAAATTATTGAACAATTCACATATTTGGTGGGGTGGTATCTATATGTATAATGCACACAGTATTATATAGTGTATTTCACTGCAATGGATCAAATGCATTATAATATGCTAGCACAGCAAGAGCAGCATCACTGACAACTGAAGAGAAGTTATCAGCTATGTTCCCTCCAAAGGGTGCTCAGAGTCACGAAGCGTAGCACTCACCGATGTTCAAAAGCAGCCGAATTAATTCACAAGCTCTTAAATTAAACATTCATAGCCGCAGGCTCTCTTATGCAACATGACATGGACTGATACTCGGACATAATGAAGTAGTGCTTTTCAGAACATGAGCATTTCCAAATGTTTAAGCATCTGTAAAATAACACACCACCATATACATCATATCTCAGCAAGACAGTCAGTCCAATAAAACAGATAAACTGCAACACAGACATACAACCGACATGGAATGTTAACAAGCACCTTACGCTGAAGCACCCACCGCCAACATAACCGCCTTCAACATTATGTAAGACATTCACTCCCCTTCAGAAGACGAGAAGAAGTTAAACAGGCATCTCTCTCATCAACGCTCTACCGGCACAAAGGCTGTCGACCTTAGCATCACAATTTACCCACATATACAGTACCAGACACACCCCAAACCATATGTATGTCACGTGTCCTCAAAAAGCATATCAGGCTTCTCATGAGGCTGCTTGAGAGAACCCAACTAGCCATTCAGGAACCTTTGCCCTGAAGTTTCCTGGGAAAAGGATCATGCAAGAAGGCTTTCAGAGGCTTCCTTACATCATCCTATAGAGTTTCTCAAGAGCCATTCAGACACTATTGTCAGAGCTCCTTTGAACATACACTCAATTTCATGCGATCAGCCTTCAAAGCTCTTTGGTGGCACGTAAAAAGCCTTTATAAGCATATATGACCAACAAAGGTGTCAAAAGTATTGACGTTCATTACTCAGGTAGAAGTACAGATACTAGGGTTTGAAGTATCAACTTAAGCTTTTTACTAAAGTAAAAGTACAAAAGTGCTGATTTCTAAACTACTTAAAGAATAAAAGTAATGTAAAGAAAATAAATGCCAAAACTTAGGCTGTGCCACAGGGGCATATAGTGCACTATCCCAGCCCCACCCCTAAAATACATTTCTCTAAAAGCGGTAATGACTATAATGTTATATTAAAATGGTAATGTTGACATTTTTTGGGATCTGGGATTTTTTGGGATTTGAGTCATTTCAAATATATTAGTGGACCATATATGTGTAGTACTGAGCTTACTGGAGAGTGACGACACACGTGACGTGCAGGTGTGATGGATGGCTTACCAATAGGGTATCAGAATGGCATTTGTTTATACTTCTCATCCAATCACATTCAGTCTTTCAGGATGGCTAATTTATCTCGATGTTTTTTAAATGATGACAAACCAAAATGAAACACGTAGAAATAACGAGGCTGTTTTTAAAATGTAAGGAGTAGAAACTACCAATAATTACATGAAAATGTAAGTAGAAGTAAAAAGTCGTCCGAAAATAATTACTCCAGTAAAGTATAAATAACCAAAATTTCTACTTAAGTATAGTAACAAAGTATTTGTACTTCATTACTTGACACCTCTGATGACCAACTGAAGCAGATACTCAATATTATTTAAATGTCGGAGTGATTATGCCTCCCAGATTGATGCCCTGAACCCATCACATGGACCCAGTGCGCTGGATCTAAACATGTCTTTGTTCAAACAGTGATATCTGCAAACAGACTGCTGATCACCTTTGTTAACCTTGTGTTCATAGTGATGGTCAAAGCTGGAATGTCCATCATTATCCCCATTAAACAGGAGGAGCAGCTTCCACAGCAAGCAGCTAAATCTAATTATGAATTCCAGTTCCTCCAATTAGCCATTTGCAGGAATAAAATACAGCAAGATGAGAGAAATCCCATATGAGGAAGCCCACCGGTCTGGACATGTCTGCAGTGTGTTATGACATTGAGCACACAGCTGTTATTATTGCCACATACTGTATTGTAATTGCGATACGCTGTAGAATATATTAAAATGCATTATTAAACCTCTGATGTGACACAGTTAGATGCTGCATTCTAGAGACAGAAGAATCTCCAACATCCAAATAGTTGAGATGCTGTAAAGAACTGCTGATAAACACTGTCCAGCTAACATTCCTGGCTTTGTAGTTACACTGTTTCTCCGTTAGCCTCCTTTCATCCTGTTCTTCAGTGATCAGGACCCCCACAGAGCTGGTATTATTTGGGTGGTGGATCATTCTCAGCACTGCAGTGACTCTGATGTGGTGGTGGTGCGTTAGAGCGTGTTCTGGTATGAGTGGATGAGCCACAGCAGAGCTGCTGAAGATTTTAAACACTGTTCACTGTCTACTCTATTATACACACCTACCTTGTTGGTCCACCTTGTAGATGTAAAGTCAGAGACAGCAGCTCATCTGTTATGGTTTTGTGTTGGTCCTCTAGTCCTACACTGCTGCCCACAGGATGCTGGTGGACTCTTCTCAGTGAGCAATGTGTGAGTAATAGTGAGAAAGAGTGCCATCTACCTGCCCAGAGAGAGCACGACCAATTTTGCTCTCTTGGGTCCCGACTGTTGATGGCAAACAACATGACCAGGATTCAAACTCGCGACCCTCTGGTCATAGTGTCAGCGTCTTAGTCCGCTGAGCCACTCAGGGCCCACCAGAAAAGACATTTGATTTATTTGGTGCTTCCTTTAGTCCATTAATATGATGAGATACATTGTCTTGATTGGTTCCAAGAAGTAGGTTTCTGCTCCTATCAAACTTCCAGCCCTTTTCCTGTCTGACTAATGCCTCCACTTGGGCTGCTTTTTGCTATGAGATGGATCAGCTTCTTAAAATAGAGCTTACATAACTTAGTCACTGCAGGCAGGATACCCCATTGTGGGGTGATTAACCTGTTTCAACCCAACCACCCACAACCAACATACAGCCTAAAATCTAAAATATTCATGAAAGAGATTATTTTAAGCAATTCGTAAAGTCCACCTACAACTCAAAATGTTGATTCTAATGTGCAGAGTGCGCTATTTCACCACTAAGGGCCAGATCTGCAGACATGGATTAAGATTAGCCAATGGACTATTTCGGAAAATCTCCATTCAAAATGTTAAGTAGTGCAGGGCTCGACTACGTCCATCAAACCAGACATAAAAGTTCCTTTTAGTCTCTACTTAAGCTTAATTTGGGTCTGGGAAAGTGGCCATGCAAGCGTACCCTGTAATGGTGAACACTGTAGGTCCATTAGTCTCAAGGTGCTCAATAAACATTGAAAATGTGCAAAAAAATAGCCATATAGCTACTAAAAATAGTCACCGTCAAGCTTTTAGACTTGATCAACACTGAAAGTAGAGCCGAAAGAAAAAAATGGACTCTGCCAGTTCTTGCTCAGGTGCACACAGATATAACTCTTCCCACCAAAACATCTGTGGAATTCCACCTTGCCTCGACTTTTAATGCCTGCAATAAAGTTCCCAGAAAATCAAGAGCACCTCTACTAACATGCGTGTGGTCAAACCGGCCTTACGCCCCAAAGACAAAGTCATAACGTGTGCCGCAAAAGAGACGAGTCAGAAAACAGCAAGGTAAAAATGCTTTTAACAGCTTACCAAGTCAAACAAACACCAGCTTGAGAAAGGACCCGGTCCCACCAAAGCCTTCCATGTGGTTATGTGGACCACAGACAGGCTACCATATGTGTTTTGAGGAGAAGTTTGGACTGGCCACGCTGTTATTAACATGAAAGCCTCGGCTAGCAGAAGACGAATGGTTCTTCGCCAGACCCTTTCTGCTGAGAGAGGGAGTCTGGAGCTGTGTGGGAATGGATGAATCATGCCAGCAGCTGGATGGAACTCCACCAAAACAGCAATTAGTCAGAAGGTAACCAAGTAGATGAGAACAAACTTTGTTCACACATACCTGATAGAGGAACTGATACATTGACGACTCATATCAGCAATGAAGAAGTTTAGTGTGATCAATGGTCTTTATGTTCTAGTGTTTCCAAAGTTCATACAAATGAGTGTAAAGTGGAGCCGTTTCTAATACTCAGTAATGAGGAACTTGACTTACTGAGAGAGATGCTACACTGATCTTTTGGTGGCTTCCATCTAGGGTTGTCACAAAACCAGAATTTTGACTTTGGTCCCAATAGGAAGTAGGGATGTAACAATGCATCGATCTGTATCGATACATCAACCCAAACATCACACGATCCAATGCATCGATGTGACATATGAATATCACCGTGTGCGTTTTTTTCATGATCGTTCAAACATTTGCATGATTGCTCTCGGTGCGCCGCTTCAGGCGTCTACTGATTGGTCAATTCAGAGCTGGGAATCCTGCACTTTCCTCCTAGCACGTTGGCTCCCCAGTGACAGTGTATCAGCGGTAGTTTGAAAAGACTCGGTGGCTGTATCACGCAACGGAGGAGGCTTGTGCTTGTTTTCACCCTCCTAGAGTCAGGGACAGTGCAAAGTGATGGGGAGAGCCCCCTAGTGGATGGGATGTGTTAATTGGCTACTATTGAATACTGTATTTGAGTATTGGAATGTTTTGATACTTTCAATTCTTGGTGCAACTCTACTTTTTGTCACAATAATATAACAGGTGATATACAAAACGACTTGGTCTGATAAACGCCAAAACAGTGTACACATGACGTCACATTTTCAAACAGTCATGACCTGAGGGAATGTGTTTTCCACTTAATGTCTCAAATACAACAACAAGGCCGATTACACCATGCTGTCATGACACTAGGGCTATATTTGTCAGCATCTTGTTGGAAAATACCTCTAAGGTCTTGTCCTGACAACAACCTCTGTATCTGCAAGGTCTTGCCGTCAATACCACAAACGAGGTGATGTCCTCATGGCACCATTGACCATTATCTGAAATCTATGTTTGCATAACATGAGGTCAAGCCACAAGAACCTTTTCAACCTTGATTAATCTCAGTAGTTCTGTTTAATAACAGACTTACACACGTGAATAGAAATGAAGTGATTAAAGAGAACAAGCACTGATGGATCTTTCATCGTCTTCCATGCTTATCCTGACTATTGCTACGTCTCCTACTCCATATTAACAGAGGTCCAACGTGGAAACGTATACAAGATGAGGTCATTTGGATCCAGCCATACATTACTTATATTGTGACACTGAGTTGTATTGTCGTGGGTGCATCTTTCAGAAGAACTGAAGGTTACCCAAGGGAACGGAGCCTTTGAACATCGATCTTGCTTGATGTTCACTTATATTGAATTGCTGTTCAAGTCTTTAAGCTTGATGATGACACATTAGGCTGTGAACTCAATGCAACAGCACACAGCATGGCTTAGAGGGGTTTGCAGCTCATTCTTCAGGGGCCGCTGGCCCGAGTTCCAGTGTAAAGTGATACGGAGATCAGAGAGTGATACCCCTGTGGAGGACGCCGCCAAATTCTAAAGCGATCCGACGACAAGCCCACATGCTCAGACAGACGTGAGTAAGCTGTGACGGTCTCATCCACCATCTCTATTCATCAGCACATCGGGTCACAAAACAAAAAGGGCTCCCACAATGACACGAGCCTGAGTCAACAATCTAAACCTAGCCGCGTGAGGCAGCATCTAAATGCTAGGTTTTGTTTTCCTCACTCATCTCTCCTTTGTCCACTCTCTAGTCCATTTTGGAGGGCAATGCATCATCTATATGACGACTGTTTTGGAAGACATTATTTCACCCTTATTTGACTTCTGAGCTGATCAGCTGACCTCTTATGTGCTGCTCATAAATCATTTGCATATAAACACGTATGGGGAGTGAAAAGCTCACATACATCCAATTAATAGCCTGATCTGAGATACCTGGAGGATACTGAGATAGGCCTATCGAATTTTAGTGTTGTTCAGCATTATTTCAGCCTTATCACATGCCACTGCTATCTCGCATGCTCCTTGCTCGACTTCAGCAGCTTTCCTTGCACTTTTAATACACAGGCTCTGCTGACTGATCAATAACCCCTGTAGGTCAATCAGGCCAGTTTGGGGCAACCAGAGCATGTGAAATGTGTAGATAATGATGTATTGACACATTAAAGCTGCACAAACATACTTTGAAACCTTCATGGACTCAGCAACAGTCTTTTAACTGGACTAAGATGCACCAAGTCCTGTACTGACCTACAGATGGCCTTTCAGCTCCAGCCAACTACAGAGGAAGCATGCTTGATGCACAAACATCCAAACAGACCAAGCTCACAGACCACAGATGGTGGGGAAAAAAAACATCACAAGCTTTAACTCCACTGAGCTTGGCTTTTACAAGCTGGCCTTTGAAGGCCATTCCTCAACATCAGCAGTTAAACAAGTGTGTATGATGTACTATAAGAACGGACACTGTAATAACACATTAAATGTGTGTATGTATGTATGTGTATATACACATACATATACATATACACATACATACACGCATACACCATATATGTATGTATCATGATCATCATTAAAACACTGCACGAGCCTAAGACAAGATGAGCTACATGCTGAATTTAAGTTAAACTGCCAGAGAGCCTGTTCTGATTGGTCTAAAGTGATGAAAGCAGATATATGTGATCATTTAGTCATATGGTTTGATTTAAACATGCCCTTAGGTCTGCTCACAGGACAAATAAAGCAAATGAAATATCACACCTGGACATGAATGAGTTAAGACAAGCACTGGCACAATGTATCTAAACTGCTGCTGAATGGAAATTCAGGCGAGCAGCTGGCGAATAAGAAGCAAACTTCAGCAACTTGAGCCTCGTTCGAGCAGCTGGTGTCAGCCTACCTCCGCTTCTTTCGCCGCGGTGTTCACAGCCTGCACCTCCAGAGAGCAGCTGGCTCTCTTCACCAGCACGTACAGAGGGTAATCCTTGGCAACCATTCTGTCGCTCTCGCCGGCTACGGCTGAGGGAGAAGCGGCGGGGGGAAAGCCGCAAGCAAACCGCCCGGCCACGGTGCCCGCCAGCTCTACGGAGATCCAGCGCTCTGCCTGGAGAGCGCGACGCGGAGCATCCCCAGTGTGTGTGTGTGTGTGTGTGTGTGTGTGTGAGATTGTGTACTGGAGAGAGTGTGTGAGCGTGTGTACCCGACTGCTCACAAGCTCGACACTGTGTAAAGAACAAGCTCTCTCTCAAACGCATGTGCCTCAGATGTTTTTTTCAATCAATTCTTCCTTTTTTCAGCTTTCTGAGCAAGGATTGGCCAGCTGTTTACGTTAACTCCACCCTCCTTCGCTACGATTGGGTATTTGCTTATACAGACACGCCTTCCCGAAGCACACGCTCAGTGTTAGTTCTGGAATGAACACAGCAACAGCACGGCGCGCTGATATACTAATGTCCAATCGTAGCGCAGGAGGGCGGGGCTTCTAGGAGCAAACAACCAATCCGCGCCAGAAATAAGCAGAGTCGGAAAACGGGTAGAGATTTCCGCAATACGGGCGGGAGTTTCAGTAATACGGGTGGGAATAATCATGCGTGTGGCGGGCGAGAGTAGTTAAAACTGTCCTGCTGCTAGCGCAGCGTGTAAACTCATGGGAATCGTTGGAGGGAAGGCGAGGGCGCCGCTCGCTGGAGCAAACGCTGTCCCCGGGCTACTCACATCCGATTCCCACAGAGAGAAAACAGCGTTTGCCAAGTCTTACGTTGCGTGCAACTGCCAGTGATGGAAATCATCTCTGTTTGCCATTCTTTACACTGAAAACGCCACCGGATGTTTCAAGTTCAGCGAAGTCATTCAAAATGGCTATTGTGATAGGAACCAGGCGTTTAATGCATCTAAAATGACATCACAGAGAGGAATGTCATGAAAGGGTATATACCATATGGACAAAAGTATTGGGACACAAACTCATTCAATGTGTCTTTTGAAATAAAGGTTTAGGGAAGATTTTGGAGCATTGTATTGTGTGATTTGATTGCATTCAGGCGTGTGAATGTGTGTATGTGTGTGTGTGTGTGTGTGGGGGGGGGGAGGGTTATACCCCTGTAGCCCACCTGGCATTAGACATGGTGACCATAGGTTCTTATTTATCTGCTCCAGAATCCTATTCTATTGGCAGTACTTCTGTACAGGGACTAGACAAGCTGTATGTGTGCATTTGTACATCTGTGACAGCAACCTAAAGTAACTGATCGCATTCATTAGAAGGGGTGTCCACAAACATTTGGGCATACGGTGAATGAGGCATGATTGGCTATATAATTTGAAAACCTGTGCATGTGAATGTTGTCTGGTTGCATTCATTGCTGCTTTGCATGATAATAAAATATTTTGCAAGTGTGTTTTTTGGCACTGGAGACGTCCAAATGAGTGGCCGGACTCCATAATAGTAGGATTAGCAGGCAATTTAATGTCAAATTGTTAAAAGTACTTGATTAACATGGGCCTGCACAAACAGCAGTCCAGCAGCTCTACATGCAGATGTGAGACTTTTTTTCTACCAAAAGGATTGCATGCCAGTTTCACAGCAGCCGAAAAGCCGTGTTTGGGCCAGAAACCGCTGGCCCTGCCATTTCTACTACTGCTAAATCGACACAGACTTTTTGACTAGAACACACACACACACACACACAGCTTCCTGCTACAGCCTCTAATGACTTCAGTGTGTGAGTTGAAGAGAGAGGAAGAGCAAGAGATGCTGAGAGAGAGAGAGAGAGAGAGAGAGAGAGAGCTAGACAGAGAGAGACTGAAAGGGAGACAAAAGGGGAGAGATAGATAAATATTGATAAAGACAGACAGAGAGAAAGGCAGAGGGAAAAAATAATGAGAACGAAAGTGAGGCATAAAGAGAGACATAGAGAGACACTGAAAGCAGTTGAAAATAGTGTGTTTGTGTATATGTCCATCCATGCAAACACTGCCCCCCCTTTGTTCCCAGAAACCTCCTGTGCTCTGCCTTAGGGTCAAACTCAGAGCCAAACAGTAACTCTATGCCAGTCTGCCTTTTTATGATTGGCTAATTCTAGCAGGACACTGAAAATAAGCCCCTCCCACAGGGTCATGTATGGGAGCCCCCGTAGCGACAGCAGGAAATAAGTCCCAGCTTTACTCCCAAGGGTACTTGTTCTGGCCTAAGGTTCCTGTAATTGTACACCCATCAGACCTGGGGAAGTGCACTGCTGCTGTTAGCCAAAAGAGGGTTGGGGTGGTCGGGCCTGGCCAGCATACTGACTGTAAACAAACAGCCGGTTTTGACACTCACTCAGCAGGCTGTCACTCAAATCAACCCATGGAATCCAGGCATCCATGGCATCCAGGTCACAGCCTGACTATCCTTTTCCTTTTTATTGAATATATCATTTACTCATTACTTACATTAGCCGAATCTGAGCTTATTAAACTTTTCTTGGCCTATCCTCGACTTATTCTGCCTTAATTAGCCTAACCTCGACTTATTCTGTCTTTATTAGCCTAACCTAGGCTTGTTGCAACACCATTAGCCTAACCTCATCTTATTCTACCTTAATTAGCCTAATCTAGGCTTGTTCTAACACCATTCACCTAACCTCATCTTATTCTATCTTAATTAGCATAGTCTAGGCTTGTTCTAACTTCATTAGCCTAACTTCAGCTTATTCTACCTTAATTAACCTAACCTCATATTATTCTACCTTAATTAGCCTAACCTCATCTTATTCTACCTTAATTAGCCTAATCTAGGCTTGTTCTAACACCATTCGCCTAACCTCATCTTATTCTATCTTAATTAGCATAGTCTAGGCTTGTTCTAACTTCATTAGCCTATCTTCAGCTTATTCTACCTTAATTAACCTAACCTCATATTATTCTACCTTAATTAGCCTAACCTCAGATTATTCTGCCTTAATTAGCCTAATCTAGGCTTGTTCTAACACCATTCGCCTAACCTCATCTTATTCTACCTTAATTAGCCTAACCTCAGATTATTCTGCCTTAAGTAGCCTAACCTAGGCTTGTTCTAACACCATTCGTCTAACCTCATATTATTCTAGCTTAATTAGCATAGTCTAGGCTTGTTCTAACTTCATTAGCCTAACTTCATCTTATTCTGCCTTAATTAGCCTAACCTCATATTATTCTGCGTAAAATTAGCCTAACTTCAGCTTATTCTGCCTTAATTAGCCTAACCTCATATTATTCTGCGTAAAATTAGCCTAACCTCAGCTTATTCTGCATAAATTAGCCTAACCTCATGTTATTCTGCCTTAATTAGCCTAACCTCAGATTATTCTGCCTTAATTAGCCTAACCTAATTTAATGAGCATATCCTCAGTTTATTTAATTTTATTTAATACATAGTTCAGTCAACTTCCATTATCTTATTAGCTTTAGTCTACCCTTCAAATTCATATTGTTAGCCTATTCAACTTTAATTTCTATCCTTTGCTTATTCAACATTCATTAGCCTACCATTAGCTTTCAACCTGCATTGGTTTAATATTAGCTTATTCAAGTTTTCAATAGCCTATCATACATTTCTTCATCACTTCTTTTTTCAATAGCCTATCAATAGCCTGTTCAGCTTTCTTTAGCCCATCACCATCCTATCCAATTAATGTTCAACATCATTAGCCTACAATTGTAAATGATCATTAATCAAAGCAAGAAACACTCACATTCCCACTGCTTCTTTGTGATTTACTTTGAATTTGCTTGGTTTAATAGGTTTAATTTTTGCATCAAGCTTCTCTTCAAATGCTAACACAATAGCGTGACCTCCAACAGCTTGTGAAAGGTCGAGAGCTTTACATGCCAGAACACAGACAAAGAGAACACAAGAGGCACTTGGACCTGACCTGTGGACAAAAGCGACTTAAGGCTCTTTGGATAATGTGCTGGCTGAACCAAGCAGGTTTTGGACTTTGAATTCAAGTTAGGAAAATGTATGTGAAAGTGAGGAAATGTCATGTGGGTAATAAATTCAATAAATCTCCTAGGTCAGCCTAGACAAAGCTCTTTACATGAGCAGTACGTGTGTTTTGCTTGTAAAACATCATATAGCATTAGAATCCATATACATAAAGACAAAAATGTAGTATCTAAAAATAAACACAGGTTTGGCTTCGGTTCAATATAGACTTGCCACTTTGTATGAGTGAACATCAATGCACCATGTCTGCAGTGACAGGGATCTAAAGGTCATTTTATAAGGGGGGGCATTGATTTCCTTGCACTGGGGCCCATTAGATCCTATGCTATTGATGAATGAAAGACTATTGCTTAATATTTTTTGTATCTAGGTTAGTGTTTCCCTTTTGGGTATTATGTATGTACAGTGTTGGGAATAACGGCGTTAAAAATAACGGCGTTACGTAACGACGTCATTTTGTCAGTAACAGGATAAAATAATTAATTACTTTTCCTGTC
>BRDA01026447.1:0-19151 GCA_036984385.1 Crenuchus spilurus
TCCCTCGTTCTTCCCATTCATTTTCACATAGAGACATGGCAACCGCCTTGGGGCCCACAGCAACTGCCTTGGGTGCCATAGCAACGGCCTTGGGTACCATAGCAACGGCCTTGGGTGCCATAGCAACGTCCTTGGGTGCCATAGCAATGGCCTTGGGGCCCATATCAACGGCCTTGGGGCCCATAGCAACCGCCTTGGGACCCATAGCAATGGCCTTGGGTGCCATAGCAACGGCCTTGGGTGCCATAGCAATGGCCTTGTGGCCCATAGCAATGGCATTGTGGCCCATAGCAACGGCCTTGGGTGCTATAGCAACGGCCTTGGGGGCCATAGCAACCACCTTGGGGGCCACAGCAACCACCACAGATACCACAGCATCACCTTATAAACCAATTGGGATACCTTATCTTGTGGGCCATGTTAGCAATGAGCAACATCCTGCGTTTCCTTCAGGAAATGCACTTTTCTAGTTATTTTTGCAGTTCATAATAAGTCATATTGTATCTTAAAACATATTGATTAGTGTATGAAATCATTTGCACTTGTCAGCTATTTTGACCACTTTTTAAAAAATATTTTTTACATTTTGCCTTTATATACCACATAAAAATCTTTAGTATGTCAGGAATTGGCACTTTGACATTCTGTGTGAACATACTGGACCTCAAAACACACAATTTATTTATTTTTAACAAGGTTGACACATTTTGTAAATATTAATATGAAAGGGTAAAAATTGAGCCAAAATGAATCCATATACAACTATTTACAACAAAAAGCTGGTTGTACACCACCTCACTATGTTTATGGACACAAATTTGAATGTTCCATAAAATTTTATTTTTACCCTGATTTACTCCCCTACTGTATTAATAGCCAATTGCCCCGCCCATTCACTGACTCTCCCTATCACACTTGTAATGTCCCTGACTCAAGGGAGGGTGCAGACTAACACAGGCCTCCTCTGATGCATGCTCTGCTCCGCCTTTTTAGAACTGCTGCTGATGCATCGCCACCAGGCAGCTAAAGCACTTGGAGGAACATGCAGACGCCCCCAGTTTTGATGGATCGCCTGGCAGATGCCTGAGCCAGCCAATGTTACGTAGTAGTGCTTGGGAGAGAACATGACCAATTCTGCTCTCTCAGGCCCCAGCTGTCGATGGCAAGCAGCATGAGCATGATTTGAAATCACGATCCTACAGATCATAGTGACGACGCCTTGGCCCACATTTCATAAAATTTAAATACTTCTATTTCAGATTTTATTTGATATATCAACATCAAAAAACGAGCAAAGAGTTTCAAGCCAGCACCTTTGTCAGAAGTGCTCACCATGACTTTGTTTTTATGCTGTGATGATTTGAACCAGACTATTGATTTGATTATCACAACTCCAGATGCTTAATTAAGATCTGGATGCAGTTTGAATATGTTGAAAGATGTTTTTGTGAAAACAACTGGACTATTGAGTTGTAGTGTTTGTTTTCCTCGCAGCTCCAGTTCTAAACTAAAGAAATAAAATTTGGACTCCAGACATGTCTTGGTTGATCAACTTCATCTGAGGTAATTAGAAAATTAGTAAATAGAACATTTACCACTCTGCAGGAAGAAATACACAGCTAACAACATCACATCATAGACTATGACAGAGCTATTTCAGGATGGCTTTGTTACAGGATTGGATCCAATTCTTTTTTTTTCCTTCTGATATCTGATCCAGCATTGTATGCTGATTGTGCTGCTGTCTCTGTATCCCTCTATTGTCTGATGTGGCTTTGAGGTAACGTACTGTTTTGTCCTTACCATCACATACACAAAAACACAGACAGTATAGAAGAGAGGGGTTAAATCTAACAATTACTGTAATTTTTATTTGCTTAAACATCCTTTCTGTCCTTTTTCAACCTCTTTTTTGGAAACAGCATGTGTGGCAACCAAAGGTGTCAAAAGTATTCACATTCATTACTCAGGTAGAAGTACAGATACTAGGGTTTAAAAAGACTTTTATAGAAGTTGAAGTAACAACTTAAGCTTTTTACACAAGTAAAAGTACAAAAGTTCTGGTTTCAAAACTACTAAAGTATAAAAATAAAAGTAATGTAAGGAAAACAAATACCAAAACTAAGGCTGTGCCACAATTTACTCTGTACTCCATTACTTTTTTTAAGGAGATCTGGGCAGTATTTTAAGGTAGCACAGTTTTCTTACTGTAGCCTGTTATGCTAAGCAACATTTTTTATTTATTCCTTTGTTATCCTGGTAAAAACAATACAAACGGAAAATCCTTTGACTATTGCTGCATGCTATTAGCTGTTTTAAACAGGTTATAGTGGACCATAAAAGTAAACAAACATGTTAATCAATTATTTCTTAATGAATGTAACAGAGGGATATGGAAGTTTTGTACTTTGTTCCCCATTGGTTATCGCTGATGTATTGCCCTAAATTGTATATATCAGTTATTGCCCATCATAACTAGCCTATATAGAGTTTAAATAACATGCATTAACATGCCATTTGTGTTTACTTAAGAATTTGACAGTTGCATCAAGAGCTTCCTCTCCATAATTATTATAAAATTCCATCACATAGTACAGATATACTAAATCTGCTTAAACAATCTGAATGGAAACTGAGAGATCACACCCCAACCTGAAAAATAGCAACTAGTATGAGATAAGAAGTACAGGACATTATCTGTGAGAGAAGGTTCTGCAGATAGCAAACATACAAACAGTAGTGATAAAGTGAGAGTGGTCATCCCCCTCCTTCCTCTGCTCTGACATACATCACTGCCTCCAGTTTGCGTGGCAGCGCACATTGATCGGCCGTCACACTGATCACATTACAAGCCAACCAGATTAGATTTGCATTTTTAATTTCTTCTATAAAAAATGCATTGACCGGTGGATGTTATGAGAGGAGAATTTTTTGGTGGTATAAATGTGTAGGTAGATAAATATATTGAGAGATAGATGGTTGAAGAATCAAGGCAGCAGTGGGGTCAGTCGAGGTCAGTGTCATTTAAAGAAAGCAGCACAAGCCCTCAAACTGACCTTGTTTGCTGGTCAAAGAAGAAGCAAGAGCTGGTGCTTTAACAAATGGACTCATTACGTTCAGTTACCAAACAGTAGTCAACTGCTGAATTACTATTTTTATTTTATTTCATTATATATATATATATATATATATATATATATATATATATATATATATATATATATATATATATACATACAGCACCCTCTATAATTATTGGCACCCCTGGTGATCTTTGGCTTCTAATAAATGATTTTATATAAAAAAATAATAATATTAAGAAATGAATCTTTTGAATGAAATCATGTGTGCCACAATTATTGGCACCCCTGCTGTTAGTACTTTGTACAACCTCCTTTTGCCAACAATACAGCATCTTCTCCTATAACTTCACAAGACGGGGGAATACAGAAAGAGGGATCTTTGACCATTCCTCATTGCACAACCTCTCTAAATTGTCCAGAGTCCTGGGTCTTCTCCTATGCACCCTCCTCTTCAGTGGGTTGAGGTCATGAGAGAAGCTTGATTTTGTGCCTTGTGAACAATTTTTGAGTAGATTTGGCCATGTGTTTAGGGTCATTATTTTGCTGAAAGACCCAGTGATGACCCATCTTCAGCTTTCGTGCAGAGGCCACCAGATTCTCATTCAAAATGTCCTGATATTTTACAGAGTTCATGATTCCATGTATCCTTACAAGGTTCCCAGGTCCTTTGGAGGAGAAACAGGCCTACACAATCACTGATCCTCCCCCATACTTAACAGTGGGCATGAGGTGTTTTTCTGTGCACTCATCATTAGTGTTACGACAGACCCATTTAGAGTGTTTATTGTCAAAAAGCTCTATTTTGGTCTCATCTGACCAAAGCACACAGTCCCAGTTAAAATCCCAGTACCGCTTGGCAAACTCCTCCTGTTTATGCTTATGAGTATGACTTAGAAAAGGCTTTCTCTGTGTATGTCTCCCCAACAGCTTATTGGCATGTAGATAGAGCCTGATGCTTGTTTGGGAGAACTTGTATCCCCGAGATGCTACCATTTGATTCAATCCTCTTACAGTGAGCTTTGGAGAACTTTTTACTTCTCTTACCATCCTTCTCACTGTGCGTGGTGGCAAGATACACTTGCATCCTCTTCCAGGCTTAGTCACAGTTCCAGATGTTTTGAACTTTTGGATGATTGCTCTCACTGTAGATAAGGGCATCTGCAGGTGATTGGCTATTTTCTTGTAGCCATTGCCTAATTTATGAAGGTCAGCACACATCTGCCTTATTTGAATAGTGTGTTCTCTTGTCTTTTCCATGTTTAAGAGTGAGAAAGAGAAATAGCCTCTGTGTAACGCCATATTTATACCCCAGGGAAACAGGAAGTGATGAATTACTAATTAAAGGTTCATAGATACTTTGATCCACTTTATAAACTACAGTAGAAATGACATAAATGGTTCAAATACATTTATTTCCAAGAAATTGTTAAGGGTGCCAGTAATTGTGGAACAGTCAAGATTTTTTCTTTCTTTCTTTTTTTTTTTACTTGAGTTGAAGGTTGCTTTTTTCAATTTTTTTCAGAGTGAGATTATGCTTCTGCAATATAAAAAATTAATTTGTTTTAAGGCTTTTAACACATTTTAACTCTTGGTGCCAATAATTATGGAGGGCACTGTGTATATATATTCTCTATTAGTCAGCAAGTGACCATTAAATAATTCTGAACTTCACACTTATCATGTACTGTTTCCACCCTCTGTCAAGTTGACCTGTCAGATATTAAGATAAACTAAGAAAACATGTACCTTTACCTGTGTATAAACTCCTCTGATAAGAACATCTTATTAGGTGCAATAATACTTTTCTTATCACAGGACCTTTTAGAGAGAGAGAATAAAGGCAGGGATGAGATGATATGATTCCAAGGTATTCTTCTGCTAAAACAATACATTCAAAATGTATTGTGCATTTGGTATAGTTAATAGTCAGCATTGTAGTCAGAATGAATCACTTTAAGGACAGCTATCATGCCTTTGTAAAAAGGGCCCAGTTAATCATTTTGAAGTTATAAGGAGTGTTTCAGCCTGTCCACATTTTTTGAATATAGCACATGTACATAAAACCCATCAGATGTTAACACAGGACCTAAAAGTAGATAAAGAGAACCCATAATACATGTGTCTCATTTGTTTATCTGAGTTCTCTTTATCTACTTTTAGGACTTGTGTGAAAATCTGATGATGTTTTAGATCATATTTATAAAGAAATATAGAAAATCCTAAAGGGTTCATAAACTTTCAAGCACCACTATATATGTAATTAATTTCATTGTGATATTTTGCAAAGATTTGACTGTAACATTTTCAGTCAAATCAGGCTCCTTCTGTTAAATATAGGGTCACTCCCTCATGTCATACCATGCTGGGTATTAGGCTTATAAAACTGTCTATAAAATAGCTATTAAATTAACTCACTGTTCAATGGACAGTGCTTGCTTCACACATTTGGAAATATTAACTGATTGACTTCGTTTACAAATTAAAACGAAAAGAAAATGTCACAGAATGACAAAAAGAATGTTTTTGTCCAGTAATCCGCTTTTTAAAATAAACCTGCCGCACGTGCGGTCTGACTTTCTCAAAGCACGTTAAGCTCCCCAGTAAAACTGGTGAAGATTAACAACACAATGTGCTGACGTCACTGCCGCAGCTTGGACGGAAAAGAAGAAGCGATTTATGGAGTAATTTCACTTTCGCTGCCACACAAAACAAAACAGTGCAAAGTTTGTGGATTTAAAATAACTGGGAAAAGCACGATGAACCTCAAGAGGTCCTCAGTTCTCACCACCGCAAGCTTTACAAAAAGGTAAGCTAACGTAGCTAGCTAGCTAGATGTTAACTAGTTCGCTAAAGGTGATGATTATGTATATCTGATATGTTTCATTTTTTAATTTTTCAGTGTATAAAGGGGAAATGTGAAATCCGTTATCATTATTTTAGGTGTTTAGATTAAATAGATCACAAACATGTCTAACTGGAGCCGTAAAATACACATACAGCCGCCGTTTCATTTTAAACACAGTCATATAACAAAACGAAGAGGAAAGGCACGTAAGCTGTGGTAGTCCACATTAAGTGCAAGTTATTGTTAACGCCAACAGGAACGAGTAAAAGAAATGAGGAAAGGCCAGCACACCGGAGAAACCCAACTCTTTCCCTCTTAATCTATCCTTTATCATTTGTGACAGAAAGCTCAGAGGACAGACTTCTCTTGTGTGTCTGTTGTTTGTTATACTGGATATTTACGCAGATATAAATAATTTCTGGTTTTTAAGAGGCTGTGAAGGGATTGCTGTTAATGTGTGTTTAGTCATGTTGATACCAAATTGTATTTACATACTACATTTTGTCATGTAAAAGTTAAATAAATGCAAAGTGTTTTAGAAAAAGAAAAATGGGCAAACTTTCTTCCACAATATCTGATGTCATTGTGTTATTAAATGTAACAAAAATTAAAGACTATTGTTTTATTACAATAACAGTAAGCAGTCTAAAATAGCTCTAATTTAAAATAGTATAACTAAAAAATACAACTAAAATTTGATTAAATATTTTAAACATTTAATTGACTAAAACTAGACTAAAATGTTTTCCGTTTTTCTCAACAAAAACTAGACTAAAACTAACAATAACTACATGACTAAAATTTGACTAAAATTAATATACAGTTTAGTCAGAAGACTAAGACTAAAACTAAATCAAAATCACCTGTCAAAATTAACACTGGTTCCAAGATGATCAATAAAAATAAGCTAAACAGATAGGTTTGGCTTTTAAACATTACTGCTTGCACATTTTAGGTAGGTAGTATTTATCATTATACAGTAGTAATATGAAGTCAGAATTTTAAGCCATTTCAGAGTGAATGTGTACATTAAATGTTACATCTATTACTCTGAAGTGTGTGACCTCTGTCCATAACATCAAAAATACCTAAAAATATACACTTAAGTGACAGTAATTATCTTCATAACTGTTTTTCCTCCACCAAAATCTTCTAGTATACAAACACTTGTTTGCCAAGCCAAGCTTTTGCCAAGGCAACTACCCTGAAAAGCCAAAACATTAATACCACAACCATCTGACTGGTGTGTGACTACATAGCCCCAGGCTCTCAAGGCACTAAGTTATACATGTTCTTACACATTTCTCCTATAAACAGCATTAAACATTTTACTGACTTTTGCCACAGTTGGCCTTCTGTCAGTTCAGACCAGAGGAGATTGCCTTTGTTTCCCTCAAACATTGATTTTTGGGTGCCCAACACCTTGTGGCTGGTTGGTGGTTTGTTCCTCTTCAAACCACTGTCAGTAGGTACTCACCACTGCTGACCAAGAGTACCATGTGAGTCTTGTTGTTTTGGAGATACTCTGACCTAGTTGTCTAGTCATTGCAATCTCTTCTCAAAGTCTCTGAGATTCTTATACATGGCCATGGCTGGTTATAGGAAGAATGTGCAAAAACATGTAGTACTTGGCACCATGAAAGTATGTCTCTCATTAGACCAGTCAGATGGTTGCGATATTTTGCGGCATTAATTTGGTGACTGTTTGGTGTATATTTCAGTGCTTTGTGGTTCAGGATATGAACTGTTGTTCTAGATTCCACATAGAAATGTTGGGCTTAAATATGAGCACAAACTGAATCCTGCAAAATCACATATTCAGATTGATTAATCCTGTCCTTTCTACAATTTTTCAGAAAAGTTTATGTTAATATTCAGGAATAAATCTTCAAATACAAAGCATTAGCATCCTTTATTTATCTGCACCACATAGAATGAGACATTTTCACTCATACAACAGTCCTCCACTATTAAAACAAAACTAGTGGACTCTGAACACTCAAGTAACCTTGTCCATCTATAATATCCTATTTTTCTCTGATGTCTGTAATTCTATTCCTAATGTGCTGAAATTATTATCTGCATATGGGCAGTTATCTATTAAGTGAGCTCTATAATAAGTCCTCCTGTGCCTGGAAAATGATACCTCAGCAACTCAGGAATTTATAGCACTGGACAAAGTTAGCATGCTTCCCAATTACACATGAAATAACCACTTTAGTGATGGAAGCTAAATAAATTAGCTATATTTACATATCAAATTTTTTACATACATTACAATTTTACATAAACATTTTTATATACATGCATACCTTGCACTATACACAAGTCTTAGACCCCTAAGAACACTGTTTAAAATATTTATTCTTGGTCAGCATGTGTGTTACTGTGAATGAGTAAAATATGAACAGATCTCCAAAATAAAGTTACATGATACATACTTTTAAAGCAAGATTAGTATATAGTTTTTATTTTGTACGATTTTACAATTAAAAAGATGAGCACCATGTAAAAGTTTGGGCACCCCAAGAGATTTGAGCTGTCAGATAACTTTTACTCAGGTCTCAGACCTTAATTAGCTTGTTAGGGCTATGGCTTGTTCAAAGTTGTCATTAGAAAAGGCCAGATGATGCAAATTTCAAAACTCTGACTCTGACAGCACTCGGACAACACCAAAACAGTGTCCTAACAATCAGCAAACATGGTGCTTCTAAGCAACTGAATAGCATGCTGCAAAATATGTTTTTTTAATAATTTTAAAATAGCTAATTCAAATAATTAATGCCAACAAAGGATGCTGTAAGAACATAGCAAAGCAGCTTATAGTTCATAAGCAGATCATCAGTTCTTAATGCAATCAAGAAATGACTTGGAACAAGGAAAAGGTCTGCTGAGGTCTGGAGGACCAAGAAAACTTTCAAAGGGAACTACTTGTGGAGTTGCTAGAAAGGCAAAGATGTTTGACTGAAAAAGACATTCAGGAAGATTTAGGAGGCTCTAGAGTGGTGAAGTACTGTTCTATTGTGTAATGATACCTGCATTAATATGACCTTAATGGAAGTGTCATCAGAAGAAAACCTTTCCTGCATCTTCACCTCAAAATTCAATAACGTTCCACATAAGTTAAAGTAGAATTTGATCACAATGAGTAAAGGCATGTTTGCAGGAAAATGTCATGAATTTTAATGGTAAAAAACACATTTTCAACTGTTAAGCTAAAGACCCATCTCTTTATGGAGCACTTAAGTCAGCACTAGTTTAAATCTCTTGTTGTAATGCATTGTTATGCTCATATTGTAGATAACTATGTATCCTTCCTTCCTTCTAAGGTATTAATAATGGCTGTTCTAACAATGTCAGAGATAAATTCTCTTTTGGGAACAAACCACTGTTGTACGTCGCTCTGGATGAGAGCGACTGCTAAATTCTGTAAATGTAAATGTTAAGCATGGGGGGGGGGGTTTGAATATTTTAGTAGTAGAGGGATGAAGGGATTCAGTCAAATACCAGCTAATTCTGGAATCAAACCTCACACCATCTGTAAAAAAGTGAAATTGATGAAAATGGTAAAAACAATCATTCAAACAATACTGAAACACTCTCAAGTGGCATTTAGAAGCTGTGATGGTTGCCAAAGGAGGTGTTACTAAGCAATAAATCTTCACTGCACTATTTTGCTCTGTGCCCTTTTCCTTTTTTGTTATTTTGAAACGGTAAAAGATGGAAATAAAAAAGTACTCTTGCTTAAAATATTAAATATCTTATTTTAAAGTGTTTTGGAAATTAGGTCATTTTGTACTCACTTATATATTCAGAATAACAAACATTATGGCCAGGGGTGCACAACCTTTTGCACACCACTGTAGTTAATTAGAAACACAGGCCTTGCACTCACTGACCACTGGTTCTGGTGTTGTCTGTGTGATTTATTGATGTGAAGATGTGGTCAGTTCCTAACCATAGAACGGCTGCCTAAAAGATCTTAACATTCACATGACAGTGACATGGTAGCAGAAGTGTAAGTTCAGTATTAACTTTTAGGGCAGCTGTGACCTACAGTAAAGTTTAGAGAAGTGGGCTTGAGACCGAAGAATCACTCGTTTAACCCCCTGCACAATAGGACATGTATTTCACTTTGTGGATGGGTTAAATACAGGGTCAAATTCCTCTGTGTGTAGAAGCACATTGGTCAATGAGCGTGCACTTTCACTTTCTTCATTGTTGAGATTTTACACATGTCAGTTTCACTACTTAAGCCAATTTATATATAACCTGTACTAGAGTCCCAGTAAAAGCTTCTAATGGGAATAAACTTTACAAGCCAGCAAAACAATATACTGTATATTAAGCATTTCTAAATGCACATTGACAATGAAGCTTGAGATTAATCTGACAGGCAGGTTTCTTAGACTAAAGAATAAAAATAATATTTATAAACAAAGAAAGGTCTTAATATCTGTTACTGAGTACAGCCTACAGGTAGCATAGCCACATTCATAAATGAATTCTCTGGGAATTGTCAAGACAGCCTCAGTCTATTTTTATTCAATAGATGGGTTTCTAACTTAATGATTATTGCCATTCATTAACTATCTTCTGCTTGATGGGAAGCAAACATCTTTGCAGCATAAACAAATATAATTCCAGAATTACAGAGACATAGTCACATTCTGACTCCTTAAACCCAAATAAAATCAACACAAATGCAAGCAGTGCAGAAGTCTCACTGGTGGTCCTAAGATAAAGGCCTGTACTGGACCTCTAATGTGGTGCTGGCACAAAAAGGCCTAACATGCCGGAAACACAGCCTCTGTTTGTGAGGTAATCGATGGAGGGATGAAAGAAGAGCCGCCTCTCCTCTCCTGATGACAAGACGGGCTGCAGCTGCCAGGCCCAACCGGATAGGGAATCAATATAGCCCACTGCTTGACATCAGGACCCTTACCCCCACTTCTTACTGAGATGGGCACAGAGAGGAGCAGAAATTAATTACCCCCACTTGTTTATTGTTTATAGCTATGTTGTAGATACTACTCTAGTACATTTTGGAAGCCTAGTGGTTTCTAATATATTCTTTACTTGGAAATATGGTTCTAGAAAAAAAAATTATTCAGGGTACCAGGAGAGGTTCTTCAAATGCAGGGCTTCAAACAAACAGGAAGTGGGGTAAATGTAAATTGACCTTTGTTGTATGCATTATGTTTGGAAAAAAAATATGTCCTGAGTATAGCTTAAGACAGACATAGATAGATAGATAGATAGATAAGTACTTTATTAATCCCTTGCGGGTACAACTGAATAGTACAACTGAACTCATTACAAATGATCATAGAGCAAGAAAAGATCTTCGGGACTATGACCAGAGGATCGCGAGTTCAAATCCCGGTCATGCTGTTTGCCATCAACAGCCGGGGCCCAAGAGAGCAAAAATTGACAGTGCTCTCTCTGGGCGGGTATATGGCACTGTCTCTCCCTATCACTCTCACATTGCAATGTCCGCTGGCTCAGGCTTCTAATGATTGATCCATTCAGAGCTGGGAATCCTGTGCTTTCCTCCGAGGGCGTTGGCTCCCTAGTGATGGTGTATCAGCGGTAGTTTGAAAAGAGGAGGTTTGTGCTTGTCTTCACCCTCCTAGAATCAGGGACATTGTAAAAGTCATGGGGAGAGTCCTAATGGATGGGATGGGCTAATTGGCTACTACTACACTGGGCAAAGGATAAAAACTGGCAAAAATTAATTTTAAAAAATCTTCTGTGAAACCAGTGTCCTGCAGAGTCCTGCTCAAAAAACCTGGTTCGAGTCATCTGTTAATTGCAAGGTTTAGTAGGTGTGTCTGTGTAGGGAATTCACTAGTTTTGAATATGAGCCCTCCAGTACAAGATTTGAAGATTGCTGTTCATACATGTTATTTCTTGCAGTCTTCTATTATAACAGCATATTCTGTCTTTGTTGTTAAATTGAAATTGAAGTCACACTTCCGTGATTCTCCTTAGTTTGTTCTAATCATTTACAGTGATTCATCCATGCAACAACTTTTCAAACTCATATACACACTCTCCATAACCAAACCCAAGCAGGAGATTGTACAAGAGGAAAGTGAAGTCAGAGCTTCCCCCCTACCCTTCTCCTCTTCCTTATTTCCCAATCAGTTATGTCTTGACATCCCCATTAACTCATAAATCCAATATAGTGGAGCTCAACAGTATTTGCACATTGAGAGACAGCAAGCAAGGAAGGAGGGGGTGGTTGTGTAGAGAGGCTGAGTGAAGAAGAGAACAGAGAGTAGGAGAGTGGAAAGGAAATGATGGGAAGATCAATCGGTCCTTGGACTGTCACTGCGCTCACTCGTTTTCACATCCATCTATCCCCATTGCATCGTATCCAGCTGAGCCTGATGATCCTCTCGCCTTTTCCCCGGCAGGCCTTGTAGATTCTGCCGGCGTGGCCATTTGGGGCCCACAATAATCTGATTGAGCAGAGGATCAATGGCAGGCTGCGGTCAGCGATCCGTAGTTGCTCCAGCTCACATTCCAGGCTGACCACAAGTTCCCCAAACCGCTGACTGCCTGACCAGCATGCCCTAACCACTAATGGTCCGTGGAACCAGGTTCTGCAAGGTAGATGGATAAGTACAACTGGTTGGGTACAATCTTAAGCCTTATTGGTCATTACAACAGATAAACAGACTCAGGGTCCAGTTCACCTCTGGGTTCCAAGCTTTCATGCTTTTATAACCCTAAAATGATCTTTGCCTTTCATGACTGAATCTGCCCTCTATGGGACAGAACTCTGAGCTTTTGGGAGAAATGCAAGCAATCGATATTCTATATCTCCATCATTGCCTGTCCATAGCACTCTCTTTCACATCAGGGTCAACCCGTGGGTGTTGGTCAGCCATCCTTTCCTCTTGATTGTGTTTGTGTGTTTCTTGTGTGGTTGCGGTGTTCTCGGGTTTCCTTAATGGTTCCCAGGATGCGCTGTGGCTGCGGAAGGGGGTCAATGAGACACATGAGACGCAATCCAGTGGAGGATACTGCTTGGACACTGAAATACATCACAGAAATTTTCCAACTTTTCATATTCCTGTCAGGAGATGCTACTCGTAATGTACACATCAGTAAACATCTATCGGCACATTAGCCACTAATTGCATTGAGCACTGGAAGAGGATGAGAGCTGAAACGGCAGCAGGAGCTACATGGAGCTGGTACAACTCAAAAATATACACAATTTCAACTTCAGTCCCATTGTTTTACTTTTTAATATAGTCAAAATGCAAATTTTTCCCAGAATGCACTGCAGCAGCCTCTGATGTAGGTAGAAAACTTTCCCACCAGTACACATTTTTATGATAATCATACAGAATCAGCATTACTCTGGTGAGTACTTGAATGTTTGCTCAATATCTTTGTAGAAACTAATTAAATAAAGTCGGCACATCTGACGGGAACTGATGGCTTTTTAATGATGTCAGCTGAAGTGAATATGTAAGCGTTCTTGCGCCTCTTGGCTTCAATGGCAGATTGTTGATTGATTTTTCTAGGGTGTCATTACATATTAATAAAATTTCATGCAAAAGCAAATGAATGGGGATGGGGGTCATGAGGGAAAATCTTAGGAAGGTCCTGGACTGCAGCATCAGTGGACCATGAACAGAAGCTGTCTCCACTGCCTCAAAGGGTGGAGCACAGCCACTTGAAAATTCTAGGGTAGTTTCCTATATTGTACTAAGAAAATATACTAAGGTGTGGTAAAAATGAGTGGATGGGGACCAGCTGAAGATAACAAATAGTTTGGGGAAAAGAAGCATGAAACTATCTGTTCCTGTTATCTAAGTTAAGCAAGTAGTTATGTATATTTTAAAAGGTTATTCAGAGAACCAAATGTGATTCTTTTGTGGTTTTGCTCCAGATATCACTTTTTGATACCATTATTTTTAAGAGTGTAGTATGAATTATTTGGCAACTACTATGAAAATAATAAGGTGGTTATTAGAACTTAAGTGTGATGTTGGCTAAAATATTTAAAGGAAGTTTTGTAAGAAAAGTCTCTGTCTTGTTCTCAGAATGTTTCTGAAGACCTTGGGTATTGTATAGTGCTATCCTATTCCTGAGGTGTTTGGTGTCGATCCGCCCCTGACTCCAGGCCTGTATGCCATTGATTTCCCAGCAGCGGTGCCAAGTGGCTGAATAGCCTGCCCAAGATAAGAAGATGGGCAACCAGATTCAGCATCTCCTCAGTCTTTGATCGGCAATGTTCTGACAGCCTGCTGCGTCTCAAAGTCTGGAAGAGAGATAAAAAAAGATTGCTAAAAATATGATTGCTAAAAATACTATAAGCTATTACATACCTTTGAATTATTTGTTTTTCTAAAGCTAGTCAATGCAATTTTCAGTATTATTTGACCATGATGTTTCTTGCAACTGCAAGCAATTTTGCATGTCAGGTTCTATTAAGATGTATGATGTTACCCTAAGAAACCTGCAGAGGGTGTAGCTGTGTCACATGAGATGCTGTACTTCCCCAGTGGCATCAGTCAAGTGCAGTTCTGGAGTCAGTCTCTTTTTTGACCTTAATCCTGATGGGCCTGTATATCAAGAATGACCCCAAATCACAAGTGAATTCTTTATAAACATTGGCTTTTTTGATATATTCTGACCTTTGTTTGCATGCACTATTTCAGAAGCACAGTTTAAACACGTAAAGGTCCCAATATGTCAAAATACATCTATTTATGTGTACAGAAGGTCAGTACATAGGTTGAAAATGCTGACAACACTCCAGGAACATTCCATTGACACAAGCTTCAAAACCAAGCACATGTTTGATTAAACATGAAATCATACAAATAATATGATAGAAGGTATTTAGCCTCACACACTTCACTGCTGACTTTGGTTGCTATTTGAGAACAGAGAATGCAGAGAAACAGCACTTTGAGAGAAAGCATGGAAAAAAAGATTGGTTTCTCATCCCCAGGGAGAAGTGAGACCCTTTTAAGCGCTGTCTCTCCCACCCTCCATCCTTCTAGCCCTTCATCCTTCTCTCCGCAACTCTGACATCCTATCAGGCTCAACGTCCCTGCAGTCGATAGCCCATTAGTAAATAAGGGATGCATAATTTATTAAATATGCTTCAGATACATATTTCAGCTTTGGGTTACCACTCATATCTCTTTGTGGAGTTTGCCTTTAATTATGTTCTCTCCAACAGAGGCTCCTGGCTCAAGTGTCTGTCACTAGCAGTATTCTGGGTTGTCGGGGGATAAGAGCTGGGTGGGGAACAAAGGCGATTTCAGGGTGATAGATGTTATCAGTGCTCTCTTGAATGCAGCAACAGTAAGATACATTTTAATAATGTTAGAACTAATATTTGAATATATCTAGTAAACTGTCATTTTACAACATTTCACAGAAATGCATCTCTTTACAGCACCAATATCCCAAAAATTTGGATGGTAAACAAAATAAAGTAGTTGTATAAATTTACTGTGAATTTGTGCTCAAACAAAAATTGTATGACAATGTATTTTATGTTTTACTAAATCAACGTTATTGTATAAGACAAACATTTATTATGAAATGTTCTGTAACACATTTGGGACTGACATGAGAAAGTGAAAGTGACACATTGACCAATGTGCTTGCACACAGAGAAATTTGACCTCCACATTTAACATATCCATGCAGTGAAAAACACATACATACACACACACACACACACACACACACACACTAGTGAATGCATATACTAGGGGGCAGAGAGCACACTGATGGCCTATTGATGACACACTGGGAGTAGTTGGAGGTTAGGTGTCTAGGCTCAAGGGTGCTTCAGTTGTTTCCTGATAGTGGCTGAGTCACCACAAATGTGCCGCTTGTATCTGAATGATGTGATGGCAACCAGTCCACACCACATCTCTCACCACACATTAGCTATTAGACAGAGAGGTGACAAGACACTAAGGCAGTTTTTGAAAATGGAGATGATTATGAGTGGGAAATTGAGCTAGGACATCAGGAGATTCACCCTTACACTTATCCTTGCACTTTTAGAGGAAATCGGCAGTCAGAAAATTGGAAAAACGTCCCTCTTACTGCACCTAAATACCAACCAGAGCTGCTAAAATAGCTGTGACACATTGAGGCATGGACTCCACAAGATCTCTGAAAGTAACTTGACGTATCTGACATCAATTTGTCAGCAGCAGATCTTTTAAATCCTTTAATGTGCTTCACATTTATTTGTATTGCACATCACACAGACTGGAATTTTGAGGCCAAGTCAACACTTTGAAGTCTTTGTCATATTCATTATCATTCTGAAATCAGTGTGACTTATAATTAAGGGGTACATATGAAAGTAACATGCCTATGAATGCCAAGACTCACTGTTTCCCAGTATATTGAGTAGAGCATCACAGTGCCACCATCAGCTTGCCTTCCCATAATGCATCCTGGTCCCATCTCTTCCCTAAAGATTGCACAAGATCTGGTTGTTCACTTGTTGCCTAATATGTCCCACTCATTGACAGGTACCATTAAAATATTTATTTTAGATGGAAGTAGTTTAGCCTTCTTTGTTAATCAGTATGATTTTTTTTCTGCAGATTATAAGACAGCACTGTGCCATTTTATAAATCAGTGTGGTAATGTGTACAAGTCTGTTCTGGGTTTCCGCTAATTCATTTTTACTACATTAAATAAGTCAGGCATATTTGTAGCAAAGTAATTACTATCAATACAGTCTATTTCAAATGTATTCATTTTTTTATCCAACAATATCAAC
Organism: Crenuchus spilurus; assembly: GCA_036984385.1. Classification (NCBI taxonomy): domain Eukaryota; kingdom Metazoa; phylum Chordata; class Actinopteri; order Characiformes; family Crenuchidae; genus Crenuchus; species Crenuchus spilurus. The sequence continues at coordinate 16,718 of BRDA01026447.1, forward strand.
AAGGTCAAGAAACCACATTACTTAAACATGTAAATCTCAATAAAAGTCCAATACATAGTCATAGATAAAATATTTATTATTATTACTATTATTATTATTATTATTAATTATTATTATTATTATTATTATTATTATTATTATTATTATTATTATTATTATTATTAGTATTAGTATTATGTCATTGGTAGAATACTTCCCAGGAGAAAAAAAAATGAGGAATGAGGTAAGTGTACAAAACAAGAATAGCAGAAATACAAGCATAGAGACAGCATGTCATGACAGTCTCCCCATTAAAACCGCAATACTATGCACAAATACAGCTGGTGACACATATATATTACAGAAATACATTCATGGCTAATAATTCCTAGAAATTGTACTTGCCAATCTTACCAATATACTCTACCACAGAAAAACTGTAGCATCCCATAAATATATAAAATAACTGTAGTCTGCCAAACTGTCATTGTTTGATGTGTAATACATTTGATTAAAAATGTTATTAAATTTTAGTAAGACACTAAGAGCTGGCTAAATGGTAAAAAATGATTCTGTTCACAAGCCCAGTGATTAACTGATCTAATTTGATGTATAAGTACAATAAATAAAGTGTTGTGTATTATTCTATCAAACTTCTCAGTTTGTTACTTCCCTTCTGTTTCTTTTCCTTCCTTCTTCTAACTGCCACTCTACTGGCCACTTCAAAAGCTTGTTTTCTGTGGTCAGTGAATCATTTTCTGTGAAATTAGAGGCATGTTAGAATCACAGACAGAGGCAGACAGATTTTCACACACCCTCTCATGGTACTTAATGCCAAAACCAAGATTCTTATTTCCTTTGATGGAAAAACACAACATGCAGATCCAACATATGTTTTTGTCTGCATATGTGGCTCATTTACACCAAGCCCACCTCTAGTTATTGTTATAAAAAGGTATGTTTTGTCTTTTTTGACCATCAAATAGATTTTTATAATGTCTTTTTATGGTTTCTTCAAAAAAGACTATAGTCATGACTGTGCATGGTGATGACAGGTTCATCACAGCTGCTATTGTTGCATGAGGTTACAGTTATACACTGATTTTTGAGAAGCAACCTTTTCTTGCTAGGATCCTAGAGTTTGCTCTACCAATCCACATGTGTTTTTTGATTTGGAGAAGGTATTCGACCATGTCCCTCTGGGTATCCTGTGGGGTGGTGCTCTGTGAGTATGGGGTACTGGCTCTTTGCTAAGGGCTATCCATTCCTATACAATTGAAGCAGGAACTTGGCCCGCATTGTGGGGGTAAGTCAGACTGGTTTCCAGTTGAAGTTGGACTCCACCAGGGCTGCCGTTAGTCACCGATTATGTTCATAATTTTTTACTCAGCTGGGAAAAGGTGGAGTGCTCTCTTGAGGTTGGAACGGTGTCCTTGCCACAAGTGGATGAGTTTAAGTATCTTGGGGTCTTGATTACGAGTGAGGGTAAGAGGGAGCAGGAGATCGATGGGTGGATCGGTTCAGTGTCCCCAGTGATGTGGGCTCTGTAATGGTCTGTTTTGCTGAAAAGAGAGTTGAGCCAGAAGGCAAAGCTCTCTGTTTACCACTCGGTCTACATTCCAACCCTCACCTATGGTCATGAGCTTTGGGTAATGACCAAAAGACTGAGATTGTGGATACAAGCGGCTGAAATGAGCTTTCTTCCTAAGGTGTCTGGGAAAAGTTCGGACATCTGGGAAAGACGCAGAGTAGAGACGCTGCTCTTCCATGTTGAGAAGGTGGTTTGGGCACCTTGTAAGGACACCTCCTGGATGCTTCCCTGGTGAGGTGTTCCGGGCATGTTCAGCTGGGAGGAGACCCCGAGGAAGACCTTGGAATCGTCCCATATAAGCTAGAAGAGGTGTGTGGGGAGATAATGTCTGGTCTACTTTGCTTGGGTTGATATGACCCAGATATGGATAAGCAGAACATGGATGGATGGATAGATATTTCCCTCACTTGTTTTTGCAAAATCCTAATCAGAGTTAAATTAATTTTACCAGAGAAGGCTTTTCAGGAAGAATCTGACTGATAATACAATTGACACTTCACATAAAGGACTTTTTAATGTTTTTTGAGGATCTCAGATTGCATCTTGGCTGTATCCTGCCCACCCACATTCACCCTTTATAGTCTAATTCTTGTGTACTCTTTAAATGAATTGTCTTCCATTAGAGAGATGACTCAGTTTTCCAATATGTGGTCTGTTTTCATCTCAATATTCTATACCAGGATGAATTGTTCCTTAATTTACAAACCGGATTCCAAAAAAGTTGGGACACTAAACAAATTCTGAATAAAAACTGAATGCAATGATGTGAAGGTGCCAACATCTAATATTTTATTCAGAATAGAACACAAATCACAGATCAAAATTTTAAACTGAGAGAATGTATCATTTTAAGGGAAAAATATG
>BRDA01026461.1:0-12582 GCA_036984385.1 Crenuchus spilurus
GAGAATTGATAACAGAATTGATAAGGAATTGAATCGATAAGTGATATCGATAGTGGAATTGGAATTGCCAAATTCTTATCAATTCCCATCCCTAATTCCATCCCACAAGATTTAAAAGATGCTTTAATGTTGAGGATACCTAGCAATTAATTGTTTCAGGCATTATTTTGTCCTGTTCTTCCTGCAAACACATCTAGCTTTCCCAAAACTGCTGGATCAAGTTAGTTTCCAGAGCTTACCCCTCCTTCTTGTGAGTCATTAGAGAGGTAATGTGATGTAAATGAGAGGCCACCACACAGACAACTCCAGCAGAGAAACTCTCCAAAAGTGTTCTCAGCATAGGACTTCATTTTCCACACATCAGTTGTTAATATCACACAACTCAAATAAAAATGGTCATGTTTGTAAATAGAACCATTCTGTATCAGTTGAGGAGATTGGGCTGTGTCCCAAAGCAACACCTACATAGTGCACATCACAGATAATAAAACTAAAAACAGTACAGTAACTAGAAAAGTGCATTTCCTGAAGGAAACACGGGATATTGCGCATTGCTAACATGGCCCACAAGCTAAGGTATCCCAGTTGGTTTGTAAGGTGATGCTTTGATATTTGTGGTGGTTGCTATGGCCCCCAAGGCGGTTGCTATGGCCCCCAAGGTGGTTGCTCTTGACCCCAAGGCGGTTGCTATAGGCTCCAAGGCGGTTGCTATGGCACCCAAGGCCGTTGCTATGGGTCCTAAGACCGTTGCTATGGTTCCCAAGGCCGTTGCTATGGCACCCAAGGAGGTTGCTATGGTCCCCAAGGCCGTTGCTATGGCACCCAAGGTCGTTGATATGGCTCCCAAGGCCGTTGCTATGGCTCCCAAGGCAGTTGCTATGGCTCCCAAGGCAGTTGCTATGGGCCACAAGGCGGTTGCTATGGGACCCAAGGCGGTTGCTATGGGACCCAAGGTGGTTGCTATAATTCCCAAGGCTGTTGCTATGGTTCCCAAGGCCGTTGCTATGGGCCGCAAGGCAGTTGCTATGGCACCAAGGCGGTTGCTATGGCACCAAAGGCCATGGCTATGGCACCCAAGGCGGTTGCTATGATACCCAAGGCGGTTGCTATGGGACCTAAGGCGGTTGCCATGAATCTATGTGAAAATGAATGGGAAGAACGAGGGATGAAAAGATGACAAAAAGAGAAGTGCGGGTCAGTATGGCCCTGCACTAGAGCTCTGTTATCTGTCCTGATGGAGTACATGAATGTTGGTGGCTGTTGGGACAGAAACTCTGTAGCTTGAGTGCATGTGAAAATGAATGGAAGTCAATGGGAGGAACGAGGGAAGAAAAGGTGACAAAAAAAGGAGTGCGGGTCAGTATGGCTCTGGACTAGAGCTCTGTTACCTGCCAAGATGTAGTATATCGATTTTGGTTGTCGCGCAAATGGAAGAGTGGAATTTGTTATGGCTAAAAATGAATGGAGGTCAATGGGACGAAAAAGGGATGGCAATAAAACAACAAATAAACAAGTGCGGGTCAAAACAACAGTGAATTTGTGCTCAGGGGCCTGCCTTGATATAGTGTATCCGAAATAGTGCGAATCGTTCAAGCAGAAGTACAGTAGATGAGCATGCATTTTTGCTCCCCATTCATTCTCTATGGGAAAAAAATCCCAGATTAAGGAAGTTTTTAGGAAAACCGTAAATCCGATCAAAATTCTGTGAACAAGCCCGGATCACACAATCGGACCGAACAATCTGGAGTTGGAATGGTGTCGATATTTCGAAAACTGCGGGACAAGAAGTGCGTCAAAAATCCGGCGGAAGAAGAAGAATAATATATGAAAAATCGAATAACAGTTAGACAATCTTCCAAAAGGAAAACTTGAGCCTTATAACTCACAAAAAATGTAAATAAACTAAAACGTGAGTGCAGTAACAGTTTTTTTATGACTGACTGTACCCTAACAGAGGGTGTAGGATGCATGTTGTACATAGAGTTTTGGTCTTCGGCCTCGGCCGCTCGGCTCGTTGTGGAAGTATGGAGTCTCTCACTGAGCGCAACATTTCAGACAAAAACAAAGTGATAAACGCATGTGTTATACAATGCATGCAACCGAAAGCAGGAGAAACTCCATACATTTCATGTAACTGAGTTTCTGTTCAGTGTGTATCAGCTTTCACAGAAGCTCACCACACATGTGTGTGTATGTGTGTGTCAGAGGCGATTGCTCTAAGACTGCAAGGGAAGCTCAGCTTCCCCTAAAATGTCAAAAAATAAGTGATCAATAATATATTGATATATTGTTGTGTGTACATGTCATTGACTAAATATGCGCTACAACGCGCTCAACTTTTGTTCAGAATCAGCTTCTTATCACTGGTAACGACGCGACTTTCCTCTCACTCATTCCCGCAGCTTCACAGTGCTTTAAACAGGGTGGACATCAGCATCCACAGAGTTCAATGGCAAAGCAAAGCGTGCAGCGAAACGAGACGAGTCATTGGATAAACGCTGGGCTTTGTCCCGCCCATCGGATGCTCAGCGTCTCTGGGGGTCTATGGGGCAGTGGGCTGGACTCGGCTGGCCCGAACGCTCAGCTTCTGCATGATGATTGGATGATCTGTCTGAGGCTGAATCCCTTTTTGATTGACAGCTAAGTGAGCGAATCAGTGATATTTTTGTGTAAACAGCCGTGGGAGCATTTTTTAAATTTTCATTCTGTTCTGAGTTGAACCAAAGACTTTCCTAATCATCTTAGCAGCATTTTCTTTGTTAAAAATGACTAGCGACAAATCGAGCTTCTATTTCTGGTGTTTTTTGTAGCTGCTTGTGTTTGGAGACTGACTTCTATCACTCCTTCTCACTTCTATCAAAGTTTTGGCCAGTGGATGCTGCTGAGCTTCTCCACCGTCACAAAGCACTAACAGGTGGACACACTTCACACTAGCCTCGCGCCAGTCCCAGCTAGCGAGCTAGCAGGTGTAGAGAGCTTCTCCTGTTTAAAGCGGCTCAAGTCTTACACCCGCAACACCATGAGCCAAGGCCGTTTAAGCAGCCTAGCTCTGCTGGCCATTGAGAGGACACTAGTCAAGTCCCTGGAAAAGATGCCTTGTTGGTACGACAGGGTCACAGATCATTTTCTTGAAAAGGAATGGAGGGTAGAATTTACGTATAAATAAACCGACACATTTTATGATGTAGCCCGAAATTGAGCTTCCCCTCCTTGAAAGACCAGCATCCGCCAGTGGTGTGTGTGTATACGTGCGTGCAACCCTGTAGCATGATTCCTGCTCTTAAATTATATAAAAATATTTTTTTCTTCAATCTTTAGTGGAAAGAGGATTTACACTCAGTAAAACTCTGACTGAGAGTCTGTGTGAGAGACAGTGTATGAAGATGCGCTTATTTTGCATGACAACAAGGAGAGGAGCGAGGTGTTAATGGCTCACATTCCAACGCAGGGGAAGAGAGCGTGCAGAGGGCCTGCTTTCACGACGAAAATTTTCGTCGATTTGGGAATACTAGTGCAGCAGTACAAGGCATAGACATTATATACTTAGATGCCTCATTGACTGGGTTGGCCCGCTAATGTAACATAACTGTGTATCCGCCATATTGGAGGAGGCAAAGCTGCGATGTGAACTAATACAAGTGAATGAACTGAACTTCATAAAGCGCCTTTCTACAAAGTTATTTAAGCTAGTGTATTCATTCACACATTCAGATGTGCACAAATATACACTGGGAAATGTTTAGGCACAAAAAAATAATTTTGTTTTCAAAATGTTAGAATGGCCAAATATGATCAAAAACAATTAATCAGTTCAAATATGATCAAAAACAAGTAATCCCATGTGATTCCATTTTGACTGTAAAATGGTTTGAAAAACTCCACACAGCACCAGAGTGCAGCATCTCTCTCATATTATTTTGGTCGCTTTTGTCCCCTCCAAAATGGCGTTGACACACGAGTCAGCGCTCAATGCAACATCTAAGTATATAATGTCTATGGTACAAGGTTGTTGTCACATTTTTCACTTCAAAATTTATATTGGGGACAGATCAGAGGTGCATTTCCCAAAAACAATTGAATAACTTTAAGAACGCGATTTTTCCAACTGTTTCCCAAAAGCCTTCTTATCTTCCAAACTTACAAACGAGTCCCTAATATGGAGTGATTTTTGTGTCAAAAGTTTCACAATAGCAAAAATAAATCTGCAAGCAAAATCCACAGAAACATGACCATAAAGTATATATCGTGAATGCAAAAAATAAAACATTTCCATTTTGAACATTTTTGGTTTCAATGTTTTTTTTTTGTTGTTGTTTTTTCCACAATTTTTGGTTTCATTATTTTTGTTTTTTTTTTATTTTTCCACAATTTTTGGTTTCATTATTTTTGTTTTTTTGCTTCTGGAATCTCTCTTTGCTTCTGCTCTGCATTTTTTTGCTTCTGACTTTTGGAACACTTTTCATGTGTGGGTGGGACTTTTGGAATTTCCATTGGTCACTAAGAGCAGCTTTGAGTCCGGCTGAGACAGAGCCACACCCACCACGTCTGCTTCACACACAGCATTTTCAAACATGGCGGAACGCAGGGTTTGTAATTCATAGCAGCAGCTGAAGTGAATTTTGCCATTATAGTTTATACAAAGGTTCAAATTCATTGCTAAATGGTCTGTGGATATTGCAGACACTCATGTTTCTTGAACACATCAGTGTTTTCTCTCCATCCAGTTCCCTAAAACTTTAAAAAGCTCACGTTGGTGAAGTGTGCTCAGTATTGTTCACTTCACAGTAGGTGTGGTGTTCTTGGGATGCAACTCAGCATTCTTCTTCCTCCAGACATGGCGAGTGGAGTTGGTACCAAAAAGCTCTATTTTGGTCATCTTGTGTTTTTACATTTTCCAATAATTGTGCCAAAAGTTGTTGCCTTCTCAACAAGCTGCTTTCCTATTGTCCTGTAGCCCATCCCAGCCTTGTGCAGGTCTAAAATTTTGTCCCTGTTGTCCTTAGAAAGACAGGTGTATTTTATAGACATAAGTTCAAACAGGTGCAGTTAATACAAGTAATTAGTGCAGAATAGAAGGGCTTCTTAAAGAAGAACTAACAGGTCTGTGAGAACCAGAATTCTCACTGGCAAGTAAAATACTTATAATAGCAAATACTTATTTTCCACCATAATTTACAAATAAATTCTTTAAAAATCCTACAGTGTGAAATCATTTCTTGACAGTGTTGAGATAAGGTTATGCCTTAAAATGGTTGTAATTTAGAGTAAAAAATCAAAAACCTTTTTTTATTACCACTTAAATTAAAAAAGTGGCAATTTTGAGCAAAGAAAATCACATAGTCACATATTTCTCTACAATTGACAATTTTACATAAAGCTAAAACTCTAAATTATTTTGGACAGATATGCAGTAATTTTACTTTTATAAAAACATATTTGCATAGTATTCTGAAAGAGTATTTAATCTGCAAATAGAAACAAATATTTTCTATTTAAGCAGACCAGTCTAACCTAGACAAAATGGATATTATCACCTAATACATTTAATTATTATTACTATTATTTTTTACTATTTTTTAACAGCATTTATTTTGATAATGTCAAAGCTGAGATACACACAGTCAGATGTTTGGTCGTAGAAAGAGTCAGACACAGGCTCCTGCTTTCCACTCTGTTTATTCTGAAACAGATTTTAAAATGAAGTAATCTTCTCACTGGAAGACTGCTGACTTCACAGACATCCATCTCAGAGCTCTCACTCGTCTGATTGGAGTACCTCCCATTACATAAATTATACATGTGATCGTATAGTTTGATTATATAATAAAAGTATAAATAATAAATAAATAAATAAATAAAAAATCTTAAATGAAAAGCTCTTTTCTTGACCTACAAAAACACATACAAACGCTTAAAGCTACACAAAAACTATGCAGTGCACATTTTTGGAGGAACTGAATGACTGCTGACTTGACAGACAAATTTAAAAATATAAGAAAAGTTAGGACCTTTGCTGTTGAAGGAATGCTAGTTGTATAACACTGCTCAGTTAGGTGAAGCACATGTCTGAACAATAATTCAGAAGTTAGTGTTCCTAATCTAAATTGTGCACTAAACAAAACAACATGTTTGTACAATGTACTAAAACAGTATTTTAGAGTTTTTAGCTTGATATGAAATTAATTATATTAATAAAGAACTGCAGCAGCTACACACCACCCATCTCAGAGCTCTCACTCGTCTGATAGGACGTGGTATGGCAGCAGCAGAGGGACATAGTCTGCAGGGATGTCATAGTGAGAGAAGAAAAGCTCCCTAAAAATATTTTTAATGTATATAATAAAAATGTAAATAACTTTTTACACATGCCTTTAACCCTTTTTATAATAATGAAGTAATTTTGGTGAAACTCAATATTTTAATAACTCTTTAATTTTAACTCTGTTACATAAGAAAGTGTACCATTATTACCAAACACTGTAAGAAAGTGTAACATTTAGGGGTGAAACGATTACTCGAGTAATTCGAGTTACTCGATTACAAAAAGTGATCGAGTAATTTTCTGTGCCTCGAGTAATCATTTATTTTAATTTTTAAAATTTTAAAGCACAATATTTCACTTCTTTCTACGACTTTTAATGTGGCACAACACACTTACGTCACCCACGGCACAGAGATGTTTAGCAACGAGGGAAAAGAGCGACGTGCGAGAAGAAAACGGCAATAGGAAAATAATGCAGTACGCTATCCAAAACCTTCGGAACTGACAAGTTCTCTGCTGTGTATTCCAGCTACATCCATGCCATCTGAGTGTCTGTTTTCAGCTGCATGTAACATTGCTTCAAAAAAAGAGGGCATTTAAAAATATGAATTTAAAAATATAACCTATCTGAAAAAGGAAACCAATTGGTCATTCATTATTAAGTGAAATGTCTTGTTTTCTCTTGTGTATTTTTTATTGCACCTTAACAAAGCAAATATGTTTATCCGATTACTCGATTAATCAAATAGATTTTTCAGTAGAGTACTCGATTACTAAAATAATCGATAGCTGCAGCCCTAGTAGCATTATTACCAAACACTGCATGAAGTGTTTAGCAGGTTTAAGGATGGATAGTGCGTGCTAGTGCTTGTGGTAGTTTAAATGTGGTCTCTTTTGCATCTTAGAGAAATATGAGAGGGATTAATAGCACAATGACTAGTTAGCTTCATTTCTCAGAGAGTGATCTGTGTTCTTGTTTAGGTGTAGTACGGGTGTGTGGAAAGGAAATGGCCTGTGTATTTTTGCAGCCTCTGCTCTTCTCTGTCTGGAGGAAACCACACTGAGTGAAATGCTAAAATTAGAGCAGGAAACATTTGCACATCAGTAGAGCAGAGAGAGGCAATACTTCACACCAACTTTACCTATGCATGGCTTTTTGTACAGCCTTCCTAGTGACTCTGAAACCCAATGAAGCATTTGTAGACATCTGTATGATGTTTGTTTTTGTACATTTTCAGGGAAAAAACTGAAAAACTACACTAAAAGAAAGTGTGACTACTGTACATACCTAAATTTAACATACACTTTTGTATGTAATATATACTACCACTTAAAAGTTTGGGGTTAAATTCATAATTTTCAATGAAAACCCATACTTTTATTTTATTCTAGCCATCTGGAAACTGTAATGAAATTCACAAATGCTCCTTCTCCAGATACACAATCGTCCATGCTACAAGTGGTGGGCTAGGAAAATTTCCCTCAAGTTGTTGACAGTGAGCTGTACAGTGGATGTAGGTACATGGTAGCACTCATGATATTATATTTAATAGCACTTATTTGACTTATGTTGAACAACATAACCTTTATCTTTCTCAAATATACACTCTGGTTTAAAAATCCTTGTATGCATCTCATATTCTAGTTGACCAATTGTAATAAATGAGGTTGTATATAGACTAATATCTTTTATTTTATTCAATATTATTGTGTATTGTATCTCATATTGCACTGATGAGTGTTGCTTATTGAGCTTGTTTATGGACTAACATCTCATATTCTAGTGATTAATAATGTTTTTTGGGTTTGTTTATGGACTTATTGCTTAGTGTATTTATCTGTGTGCTGGTTATTCAGGAAAGAGAAGTCCATCCCCAGTGGTATAAAGCTGCACATCAGGTCAGCCCCTTACAACAATAGGCCAGTCACAGCTGCAGGCAATGTCAGCTAATAACATTATGATGTTGTCACAGAAAATGCTGGGTGATTCCACACTTTTGAGAAGTAATGTCTATGCAAAGTATATATGATATTTTAAATATTACAGAATACATAGGCACATACATGTAATATTTGTGTTATATGCTATATGTGGACCAATATGCAGTATGTACAGTGTATTACAAAAGTGAGTACACCCCTCACATTTCTGCAGATATTTAAGTATATCTTTTCATGGGACAACACTGACAAAATGACACTTTGACACAATGAAAAGTAGTCTGTGTGCAGCTTATATAACAGTGTAAATTTATTCTTCCCTCAAAATAACTCAATACACAGCCATTAATGTCTAAACCACCAGCAAGAAAAGTGAGTTCACCCCTTAGTGAAAGTTCCTGAAGTGTGAATATTTTGTGTGGACACCAATATTTTCCAGAACTGCCTTGACTCTCCTGGGCATTGAGTTTACCAGAGCTTCACAGGTTGCCACTGGAATGCTTTTCCACTCCTCCATGACAACATCACATAGCCGGCGGATATTCAAGACTTTGCGGTCCTCCACCTTCCACTTGAGAATAGCCCAAAGATGTTCTATTGTTTTTACGTCTGGAGACATGCTTGGTCAGTCCATCACCTTTACCCTCAGCCTCTTCAAAAAAGCAGTGGTCATCTTAGAGGTGTGTTTAGGGTCATTATGATGCTGGAACACTGCCCTGTGACCCAGTTTCCGAAGGAAGGGGATCATGATCTGCTTCATTATTTCACAGTACATATTGGAGTTCAACTCCCCAACAGCTGTTGCACTCATGCAGCCCCAGACCATAGTATTCCCGCCACCATGCTTGACTGTAGGCATGACACACTTATCTTTGTACTCCTCACCTGATTGCTGCCACACATGCTTGAGACCATCTGAACCAAACAAATTAATCTTGGTCTCATCAGACCATAGGACATGGTTCCAGTAATCCATGTCCTTTGTTGACATGTCTTCAGCAAACTGTTTGTAAGCTTTCTTGTGTACAGACTTCAGAAGAGGCTCCCTTCTGGGGTGACAGCCATGCAATTTGATGTAGTTTGCGGCGTATGTTCTGAGCACTGACAGGCTGACCCCCCACCAATGTTCCCTCTAATTTTTCATGTGTCTAAGCAAACACAAACTCTCTGAGCGGTGCCTTGAACCACTGTGAGCAACATCGTGCACATCGAATCAAATTTATTTATAAAGCACTTTTTACAATTGATGTCACAAAGCAGCTTTACAGGGTTAGTAATAACAAACCCCAAAGAACTGTGGTCACACCAGCATCGCATCCATCCAAGTTACATGGTTAATTAAAAGAATCTAATTACAGCATTTCCGTTAACATTTATGTTAGAATACTTTTAATTAAGTGGCTTAGCCCACTTACAATGATTATTACAAAAATCTTGTTCATGACCTGTGTAGTATGTCAATATATTGGATGTATAAATATTTCATTTGAACTATGGCAAAACATGAACTGCCAACCAAACCAAGCCAACTATAAATTCCAATTTTCCAACACACTTAATATTTTTATTATAAATCTCTAAAATGTATTATGAGTATGAGCCAGTATGTGAAGCTCCTGCTGTGCACTGGGTGAGATTGTCCTACTGTGGTCTGGGAGAGAGTCCTGTAACTCTGTCTGCAAAATACAGCATATGCTGACACGATTATTTGCATTTTTACTACTCATAAACTAGTGACAGTATTCAATAATAAATATCCATAAAAGAAAATTGTAAATAAGATGAGCCAATGTGATTTTCACACAAGAGAATTTGACATTTAACCCAGTCATGCAGTGAAACACACACACACACATACACACACACTAGTGAACACACTAGGCTGTGAGAATTTGTGACCGAAGCGGTGGGCAGCCCTTATCCACCGGCGCCCAGGGAGCAGTTAGGGGGTTAGGTGCCTTGCTCAAGAACACCAGTCATGTCCTATCTGGGGATCGAACCGGTGACCTTCTGGTCACAAGACCAGATCCTTACCACTAGGCCATGGCTGCCCCCATAACTGACACGAGATTCACTTTTTTTGCAACATGTTTTGCCTGTTCATTTTGTCATTATTATAAAGGGGCAACATAAGCAACACTTAGCATTTAGCATTAGCGTTAGTGTGTCTTCACTCCACATGGGCCACACCCAGGGTTGCCAGGTTGAGCAAAAATGTCCAGCCCAAAGTCAGTCTAAAACTCGCCCTTCAGAAGCATGAACTAGCCAAAAATATGCCTGTCACACGTTTGAAGCAAATGGCAAAACAAATATGAGTGTATGACTTAGTATTTTGTTTATAAGAGATTTATTATCAGTCATAATAATATGGTAACATTATTGTTTATTAGTTCTTTTATAACTCATTTTATAGCTCATTCCAAAGCATGAGTGTTCCATGCTCATTCTAGGTGACATGAATGTCCACCTTGACTGCCCCAGCTCTACTGATTTCAAATCTCTCATGCATTCCTTCAACCTAGAGCTGGTCTCATAAAGCAGGGAAAAACTTAGATCTAATTTTCACACATTATTGTGACGCTGACTCACTAACGGTCACTCCTCTACATGTATCAGACCACTTCTTTATTCAGCTCAGTATCAGCATACACAGGAAAGCTACTGCTGCTCCAGCCATGGTAACTTTCCGATGCAATCTCAAAGACCTTTGTGTAGAGCAATACTCATCGCTGGTCGCCACTACTATGCCTACATTGGGCTCATTCTCCGCTCTCAGCGTAAATACTGCCGCAAACACACTCTGCTCCACCCTGAGCTCTTGTCTGGACAGATTCTGTCCAATGACATCACAAACTATCCGCACTAACAAGCCACAGCCATGGCTTAAAAATGAATCCCCAGGGGGATACGCTTAAAACTCCGGGCTGCCGAAAGGAAATGGCAAAAAAAGCGTATCATGTCAGACCTATCAAACTACCAGTTACTCTTGGCTTCATTCTCAGACTGCCTCACAACTGCCAAAACGGACTTCTATCACAATAAGATCGGTTCTCTGACAGACTGTCGGAAATTATTCACAGCATTCAGATCGCTGCTGAACCCTCCAGCTGCTCTTCTGTCTACCTGCCTCACAGCTGAAATCTTTGCCTCGTTTTTCACCGGGAAAGTGATGGCCATCAGTAGCCAGTTCACTGACCCACCTACTGCCTCTGCTACTCAATCTATTTCAACCGAGAGAATTACATTCTCTTCATTTACTCCTCTCTCTGAGGAGGAGGCACTAGCCCTCCTAATATGTAGCCGCCCTACTACATGCCCGCTTGATCCGATACCAACAGACCTGCTACTAACTATTGTACCTACTATTATTCCAGCCATCACACATGTGATAAACAATTCACTTTCCAGCGGTGAATTCAAGCAGGCTCAGGTGACACCATTACTTAAAAAGCCCTCACTCAACCCTGTCCAGGTTGACAACTATCGGCCGGTTTTGCTACTGCCTTCCCTCTCTAAGGTCATAGAAAGGGAAGTGCACAATCAGGTCTGTGACTTCCTCACCCAGAACGACCATCCCGATCGCAACCAATCTGGTTTTAAAAAAGGACACTCTACTAAAACGGCTCTGTTGTCCATCACAGAAGCCTTAAAAACTGCCTGAGGCACCGGACAGTCCTCGGTGCTCATACTGCTGGACCTGTCAGCAGCCTTTGACACGGTCAATCACGACCTCCTATTATCTATGCTTTCAAACATGGGTATCTCGGATACACCACTATCATGGTTCAGATCCTACCTCGCTGAGCGTTCATTTAAAGTGTCATGGCTAGGACAGCTGTCTTCTTCGCACTCATTGTCCACCGGAGTGCCCCAAGGCTCGGTACTGGGACCCCTTCTTTTTTCCATTTAGACCACCTCACTGGGACCAGTTATCCACTCGCATGGCTTTTCCTACCATTGCTTTGCCGATGATACTCAGCTCTATCTGTCATTCCTGCCTGATGATGACTCTTCCATCACGGCGCGGATATCTCACTGCCTCTCAGATATATCCTCATGGATGAAGGACCACCACCTACAACTTAACCTCTCTAAGACTGAACTACTTCCCTGCAAAAGAGTCGGTTCAACACAACCTCACCTTGACGATCGACTCTCTCTCACTCTCTCCGTCAAAGGTTGTTAGGAACCTCGGGGTTATTTTTGCTGACCAGCTTTCATTCACACATCATGTGGCCTATGTTGCACAGTCCTGCTGCTTTGTGCTCTATAATATCAGACAAGTCAGACTGTTCCTAACGCAACATGCCACTCAACTCTTGGTACAAGCTGTGGTTATCTCACGCCTCGATTACTGCAATGCTGTGCTAACAGGCCTC
>BRDA01026463.1:543-21494 GCA_036984385.1 Crenuchus spilurus
TTACTGATTTTAATTTCTAAAAGCCGTAATGACTATAATGTTATATTAAAATGGTAATGTTGACATTTTTTTGGGATGTACTGGCTTCCTGTTTCAGCTGCATATCTGCCCCTTAAAAATAAAAAATTTTAGTCATTTGGAAAATATTAGTGACCATATATGTGTAGTACTGAGCTTACTGGAGAGTGACGACACAAGTGACATGCAGGTGTGATGGATCGCTTACCAATAAGGTATCATAATGGTATATGTTTATACTTCTCATCCAACCACAGTCACATTCACTCTTTCTGGATGGCCAGTTTATCTGGAGAGGATGTTTTTTAAATGATGACAAACCAAAATGAAATACGTAGAAATAACGAGGCTGTTTTTAAAATGTAAGGAGTACAAAGTACTGATAATTACATGAAAATGTAAGTAAGTAGAAGTAAAAAGTCGTCCGAAAATAATTACTCCAGTAACATATAGATAACCAAAATATCTACTTAAGTATAGTAACAAAGTATTTGTTTAACAAAGTATAACAAAAAAATCTTTACAGAATCATAAAGCTTGTATATTGAGCCCTTTTTATAGAGTGTAAGCCAGACGTGCCCCCACAAAATGACCCTCTGGAACACCTCAGCTCTTGACCCTCTGTACACCACTGCAGTTCACATTTCCTCTCAAGGTTGCTGGGGTGATGCGAGTAACTAAGTTTAAGCTAGGTCAGTATTCTCTCCAAACCCATGTTCTAACTTTAGTCTGTCCACACTTGGCCTTTTTTGACAGTGAGGCACAGTCAGGAAGAGACAAAAAAAGTACAATAGCTTGTGAGCCACCCACAGTTGTTGAGACATTCACTGAGTCACTTTCTAAATAAGGCCAATTCTTCAGGAGAATACAGTCTCAGAGATGCACTTTTAAGATTGCTGTGCAGGTTGCACTCGATGAGCGAACATCCTCTCAGCACATCTGTGAACAGAGACTGATTTCCAGCACATTTCACACATGGAAATTCAAATCACCAAAGGAAGTGATAAGAAATGATCAACCCCAGCTCACAGAATGTTCTCAGGACGTTACGTAAATGCTTTTTTAAATGTTCATCAAAGGGAACAGAACCGTCATCAAAAAATCCTGAAAAAGTTCATTTTTATTCATAATTGAATTAAAAAAATGTAAACGATCTAATTCATTATACGTAAAGTGATGTTTCAAGCCTTTTATTGTTTTAATGTTGATCAGCTTGGCTTATAGCTCATAAAATTAAATAAATATTTGAATATTTCATTGTGAGTTTGAGTAAATTACTTTTCAGACAGTATGAATACTTTGTATTTCTCAGGCTTCAACTACTACATTCCTAATATCTAACCAGGGATGCACTGAAATTAACATTTTTGGTTGAAACCAAACCAAATGAAACATTTGACCGAAGGCCAAAGTAAACATGGTTTATTACAGTGTTTAATTTTTCACCTTTGCATGAATAAAATAGGCTAAATGTGTTTTGTCTTGCTTTTCAAAGAAAAAATAATTACTATGAACAAGGTTGGGAGGATGTCCTTGCCTCAAGAGGAGGAGTTTATGTATCTCTTGGTCTTGTTCATGATTGAGGGTAAGAGAGAGCGACAGATGTACTCGCAGATCGGTTTGGCGTCCGCAGTGATGCAGTGTCTGTACTGGTCTGTTTTGGTGAAGAGAGAGCCAGAAGGCAAAGCTCTCTGTCTAATGGTCATCTACATTCCAACCCTCACCTGGTCATGAGCTTTGCGTAGTGACCAAAAGAACAATATCACAGATGTAAGATGTAAGTGTCTGGGCTCTCCCTTAGAGACATGATGAGAGTTCAGACATCCAGGAAAGTAGAGCCGCTGCTCCTCTATGTCAAGATTAGATAGTTGAGTTGGTTCAGGCACCTGGTTACGATGCTTCCTGGACGCCTCCCTGGTGAGGTGTTCTGGGCATGTCCAGCTATACCGCAGGAAAGACCCAGGACACGATGGATCCCACATCCCAGATACGGATAAGAAGAAGATGATGGATGAATGGATGGATGAATGGAAATAATTACTAAACTGCAATTTAAAAATATGTATTGAACACTGAATACTTTTAACATCCCAGCAGACATACTCACAAGCACAATATAACAAAATAAATTATGGTCTGGTGGTTAGGGATCTGGTCTTGTCGCCGGTTTGATCCCCGGACAGGTCATGAATGCCAAGCACCTAACCCCCAAATCACATTGGTATAAAGTTGAATTGAATCAAATCTAATAAGCACCCTTCTTCATAATAAAACCAAAGTAACACACCATCTCACTTCTTAATACTTTAATTATATGCATATTACTTAAATAAATAAATCAGTAAAACCATTCAGCTTAGATTTTCTAAAAAGGTAACATTGCCATTAATTTTCAATTAATGTCAACTAAAATGTCATGTTTGTGACATTTTACAGAATAACTAAGAACAATAATATTAAATATTAGGATTGTGTACTGGCTAGAACCTGGTGATATGAAATGATACAGAAGTTGCAATCAAATATACTGCCATACTGTAAGCAAGTTGTTTTTAATCTAATTTTAGGTCATAATGGAATAAGCACATCACCATATTTATCAAATCAGTATTGGCTGATCATTACTACACTGCTATCTAGTGGTCGGGGGTCTAAACGTAACACAAAATGAACCAATCATGTAAACTATTCATTAAAAATCGATAAAGAATCCATCCATCTTCTTAACCAATCAATCTTGGGCCTACTCTGGGGGGCTGGGCAGGGCATCACACTCAACTGTAGACAGGTGCCAGTCCATTGCTGGGTACACATATACTCACAGACATGCACAGACTAGGGCAATTTAAAATACCCAATTCACCTGACCTCCATGTTTTTGGACTATGAGAGGAAACCTGGCAACTTCACTCAGACCGGCACTCAAACCACAGACCCCAGTACTTACAGGTGAGCTCGCTAACCACCAAGCCACCATGCTGCCTATCGATACAGCATCACAAAACATAATATTGCAATTCCCAAGTGTATCTATATTTTACACCCCTGTCATCTATGACTCTGCACTGTAAAAAATATCTGTGTTGTTTCAACTTAAAAAAGTTAGTGTCCATGCTGCCTTAAAATTTTAAGTTAGGTAAACTCAGGAAGCGTAGTTAGTAAACATATAAACATGAAATATTGAGTTATCACAGCAAATTCAGTGCTTGATAGTCATACCAACTACAATATTTAAGTTAGGTTAACAACAGGGCAAGTTCATTTTTTACAGTGTGAATACAGTGATAACCAACTGTCCTGTCAATCATTTACTTCTCTGATCAATTTAAAAGACTTTGTTCTATCAAACATACACACAAACATATTTCCACAATGCAGATGTCTTCTCTCATGTTATTCATTGTTACAACAGTCCTTAGAAATGTGCATTAAGGGTAGGAGAAGTGTGAATAAATCTGCATAATGGTAGTGTGTTTAGTGGTGTGTGTGTGTATGTATGTGTGTGTGAGTGTATTTAGTGGTGTGTGTGTTTAGTGGTATGTGTGTGTGTGTGTGTGTGTGTGTGTGTGTGTATTGGAGTGGCTCAGTGGCCCTGGGCTCTGCAGAGCAACGTAGAGCTGCTCTGCTCTCCTGCTCGCTGCAGATAATCCTGCTGCATTCTGGAGACCTGACTGATCTTTATAACCCTGCAGAGCCACACCACAGTCCACACACACACACACGCACACACACACAGTGCATGCACATATACACACAGTCACACACGCTAACACTAATACATAGAAGCAGCAGACAATGTACATACATACACATACAAAAGTTTGGATTCATTTAACATTTTAACTCAATGCTTCCGTATCAGTAAATAAGCTCATCAGACAATAAAAAAATTTCACTTGTGTGTTTAAGGTGGTAACTTCAGGCTCCAGCAGATGGCGCTGCATGAGGCTGATGTGCTATAAATACCTGCAGGGTGTGTGACAGGATTCATAGATTGAGAAGAGGTGGTACAGTGCATAATGTCTCATTCAGTGTGTGGAAAACGGGTCACAAAGCAGATGTTGATGATAAAGGAGGGATTGTATTTGGGCGCCAAAGGCCAGAGTGTGAAGGAAGTAGCTGAATTTGCAGGTATATGGAAGTGTACAATCATACAGGACTACCAGCAGTGGTAACAATCAATCTCCTGATACTGTACTGGGCTAAAAGTGACTCGAAAGTGTAATATCAGGTTAGCAGAGCTAAAGGTCTTTACTTCTACAATGAGGGGGGTTAGTTTAACACATATTTTTCTTGTCTGGCTCTCATCGGAGGCGGTCGCATTCCTCCTCTCTCCTCACTATGCCTACCCTGCTCGCTTCTTTGTCCTGTCTGCCTGGCTTCTAGAGACTCTCTGGCACAGCTCTACAAAAGAAAACACCATGGATTGGATATTAAGTGGTCTCCAATGCTATTATCACCATCTTCTCTATGAGAAGTCTGGGCTTGGGGGAGTCTGTCTGTCCTGATGGACTTTTTGCATCTGGATACGCAATGGATGGAATCCTCACGTGCCTAGCGGCACTCTCCACGTGGACGGAAAGAGGATGCACTATTGGAATACTGGTATGGGATTTTGCTAAAATTGGCATAAAGCAATATCACTGTTTACTGAGAAATTAATGTGTTGGGTTTGCTTGTCCGGGCCCTATGAGGCGCCCAACTGATTTTGACCTGTGGGGCAGAACGGACATTGACTGTGATTAACACCAACCTGGATAATATCTCGGTGTGGATGGCGTTCTGCAAAGAGCTGGACATTTGGAGATCCTATGGACTAAAGAGTGACCTTGGCAAATTCGGGTTTGCTCGCACTGAAACCATGTCTGAGATTTGTTTTGGCTCCCTTCTTATCGCAGCTGACCTTGCTGTGGTATTCCAAAACCTCCACTAGGGTGGGTTGCCATGGAGACTCTTCCCCCTCACAACTGCCTCTGACTACCCCCACCACTTGCTATGTCTTGTCATTTGTGTGCTTATGCAAAGAGTTTTTTTTACATGTTTACATGTTTTTTTTCTCTTATCTTCCTCCGTCATGTATGCTTTTGTTTCCTTACTTTCTTTCAAGGTGAGCGCTGTAATGGCTGCCCTCCCGGCAATGCTGGGGCCTTCATTTCGTTGTACTTGTACAATGACAATAAAGTTTCATTCATTTCATTCAACTTTGACTGAGTTTGGATCAGATATTGTACAAAATGATGTTTTCTGCTAGCTTTTGTAGCAAAATGTCTCGTGTTTTGCAGTCAGGTTAAAGAAATATAAAGCAGCCACTGATTGTATATTTGGTTCAGTCCATAGCCGATCAATCTTTCAATTTCTATACAGTAATTATCCATTTATAGTATTAATTATCTATAGTAAGTATTACTTGTCTATAGTAAGTATTAATTGTCTATAGTAAGTATTAATTATCTATAGTAAGTATTAATGATCTATAGTAAGTATTAATTATCTATAGTAAGTATTAATTGTCTATAGTAAGTATTAATTATATATATTAAGTATTAATTGTGTATAGTAAGTATTAATTGTCTATAGTAAGTATTAATTGTGCATAGTAAGTATTAATTGTCTATAGTAAGTATTAATTATAAATATTAAGTATTAATTATATATAGTAAGTATTAATTGTGTATAGTAAGTATTAATTATATATATTAAGTATTAATTGTGTATAGTAAGTATTAATTATATATAGCAAGTATTAATTGTCTATAGTAAGTATTAATTATCTATAGTAAGTATTAATTATCTAAGATGCTGTAAAGTTAGTTATTTTGTAAAGCTAGTTTAGAGATGTGACTTTATACTCATCTTCAGCTCTGTTCATTACACTGTACAGATCACATAAGTTTAATATGTATTTGTTATACTTCCCACTCATTATTTTTAATTATATCCAACAGATGAGCTGCCGTCTCTGACTTTACATCTACAAGGTGGATAAACAAGGTAGGTGTGTCTAATAGAGTGGACAGTGAGCTGACATAGTGTTTACAAGCATCAGCAGCTCTGCTGTGTCAACACACACTAACACACCACCACCACATCAGTGTCACTGTAGTGCTTAGAGTGAGCCACGACCCAAATATACCAGCTCTTTCTGATCTACATGTATCAGTAGCTTTGTTTAAAACATGTGGCCTGTGAGAAAGTTATGGCACCTTAAATACAGAATGTTTCATTTCTTTAATGACCAATTCAGAAAATGACTGATTTTTTATATAAAAACAAACATGTTTAGTGTTTAGCTACTATCTGCTCAAGACTGTATGAGCAAGAGTGATTTTAGTCCTGTTACCCATAAAACCTGATGTTGGTATGTACAATATAAATATCTGAATGAGTTCAAGTACTGGTATACTGATTACTGAGGTCTGGAGTACTCGTGCACATCTCTATTACAAACATATATACCCCACATTCTAGTGAACACACCCTCACACACACTAAATATAAATGAGCAACACATACACACCCACACACTACCCACACAGAGCACATAAATCATCTCAGGATAAAGCATCAGCCGCCAATTGAGAGCATGACGCATGACACCACTGCTTGTGCATCTGGTGTCTGCTCCGATTCCCTTTCCCCACCACAGTGTCACAGGCTGAGCCTCATGAGTGATGCTGTGTGTGTGTGTATCAGTGTGAAAAGCCCACTAGGACACTTTCCCATTCTGCTCCGGTTCCTCCTTACCTCATTACACAAATCCATCCCCTAACAGCCTCCTCTCTCCTGACAACCTGACAAGTCACGATGCCATCACAGAAGAATTTCCTCATTCTAAGCCTCGGCTGCCGTCCTCTCGCATGAATCACTGCTTACAGTAAATATGAGGAGCTCAAAAGCATTACAAAAGCCCTTCTACATCTCATTAACTAAGGATGCATGACCCAACCCAAGAATCAGCCCAATTATTCCTTTCATTTTGGCAAGTAGACTATATGGACAAGTCCGGGGACACCTGCTCATTCATTGTGTCTTCTGAAAGGGTATTAAAAGTGTTTATGCTGCTTTTGTTGGCGTAACTCATGGAAAGGCTTTCTACTAGATTTTGGAGCATTGCTGGGAGGATCTGATTACATCCAGTGATGAGAGTGTTAGTGAGGTCAGGATGTTGGACGATCACCACCACCATCTCATCCCCAACTCATTCCAAAAGTGCTGGATGGAGCAGAGCACACAGTTCCACTGCACTGCAGCCCAATTCTGAGGGGCTTTATACCTCTCTAGTCCACATGGCATTAAACATGGTGCCAATAGGTTCATGTTTAGTCCTATTGTATTTATTGGCAGTGCTTCTCTACAGGGACTAGACAAGCTGTGTATCAGTATCTGTAGCTTCAAGTAGCTGTATGCATTCATTAGAAGAGGAGTCCACAAACATTTGGACATGCAGTGTATTTCTTAACATAAACGCACTCACATATCACAGCATAGTTATTCATGGCTTATTTTTTAATTTAACTGTATTTGTATTTTCACTTAAGCATTTTTAAGTGAATAAAGAGTAAATAATGTACATACAGGAACTTTGGCTAATAGAAAGGACTGGTTATAGCTCATACTATAAAATATGAGGGATGCCAATATACTGTTTGAACCATAAGTTATTTTTATTGGCACCACTGATATACTGGCTTATAATTCTGCGTAAGATGGGAATTTTCCTTCTTCTAGACCAGGGGTCGGCAACCCGCGGCTCCAGAGTTAACCATCCAAAAACAATGTTACGCTATATTAAATGGAGACGGGCGAGCACTAGGACCAAGACGAGCCGCTCAATCTGAAACCTGTTTCCCTTTAGGTCAACCACAAGCTCACCGATTGGCTCTGCTATTTCTTGCTAATGTGTGATTGGCCATCGCCGCTATCACTCCATCACACACCATCTGGACTTATAAACTGGCATTTTGCAATTTGGCCAGCAGTCCGTTTTCACCTATAAGTTGTTAACATGTTGGACTTTTGTTCTGCCTGTTTCACGTCAGCTAGACGTATTTTAATATCAGAGGTTTCATATTAAAATTCATTAACATTAACATATTAGTCGGTGTCTGTGATATTAGTCTACCAGTCTGCGATAAGCCATCCATTTACATGCCTCTGTGTGTAACTATTGCCAAAATTATTCAGAATTTCTGCCTATTTTTACACAAAAATGAGGTATAATTTTATGTAAATTAGGTCTATTGATCATACAGTCCAAAAATAAGTGTAACATTGGTAATGATGAGCTGGAGTGAAGTTGACTGAAAAGGTGAAACACAGAATTGGGTGATAATTTTATGCTGTATGCTTTTAACAGTTTATTATTATTTAATAAAATGTAATAATGTATTAATATTTTATTATTGATTAATATTAATGTTATTATTTTATTATTCATAATAATGTTTAATAGTTATTTTAAGTATATTATTAATAGTAACTAGTAATTATTAATAAAATATAAAAAATAATTTGTCAATATTTATTAATATTTAATAATAATATGACATTTATGTTCAAGCACCAAAAACAAAAAACAAAAAACAAAAAAAAACATTATATACAGTGTTATCTTCATTATAGATGTCAAAAAGTATTTGCAGCTCCTAGTATTTTCTGTTACGTGGAAACCAGATCCACATGGCTCTTTGAGAGTTAAAGGTTGCCGACTCCTGCTCTAAACTCAAAGCATCCTCTGCTGGCCACTCTGCTGACTCCCTGTAATGTCCACCAATGGCTATAACATAACAGAAATGTTATATTACATTATTATTATTATTATTATTATTATTATTATTATTATACAGTCATGAGAATATTATGGTTTGGAATGAACTCAGCCTGGGATATCACAGATGCTACATGACAGGGTTTGCTGCCTGTATACATAAGAGAGCACACCAGTCAGCTGTAGTAGAGTGTAAAACCATCATCACGGATAAAGGACGTGATCTGCCTGATGTCCAAAAGGGAATGATAACAGGGTACCAGGTGGAAAGTGGTAACATCTCAGAAACCATTAACTTTGTGACATATGCACCATAATGATGTACTGAGAATGGACTTCTTGTACATTGAGTGCCTCCCAACAGCATAACAGTGGTGCCCCACAGGCCGTTAATGCCAGTGAAGAACAGTGATGTGGTACAGAGTGATTGACAGACCACAGTGGTTAACTGGTCAACCTCTGTAATGGACACAGGTGCCAATGAGTGCCAAGGACCATCACTGAGCAAACACTCAGGTAGGTGGTCATAATATTGACTGTATTATTATTAAATTATTGGTCTGATACTGGTATCACAATCTCACAATCATTTATTATTATAATTATGGTTATAATTCCATATTGATGCTGTAATGATAATAAAAAATGCATGATTGATGAAGCTTTATGATGAATAAATCCATCATATTTATAAATCCAATACTCTTTTAGTGTTCCAATAATAAATATGAAATATAACACTTAATTGATCCACTTAATTGATCCACCACGTCCCATCACTGGATCGCTGTTGCCGTTTCCTTTCAAAAATACCACCATCTGTGGAAGAAGGAAACGCAATCCAGCCAGCTAAAACATCTCGAGCCTGAACCGAATCGATAACTCAGCGCGTACACAGGACAATAAACCACAGAAATGACTAGACCTGGACTGCTGAAATGAATATGACCCAGAACAAGTCAAAAAGTCGATACTGTATACGGACACATCTGGAGCCGCTCATCTGCAGAGTCTGACAGCTCGGCACGGCAGGAGGATTCGGGAAACTCGAGACTCAGCAAGTTGGGATTCTCTAGGAAATAAGGTAAGAAGAGTGACCTGAGATTTCAGTTCTGGCCAAAGATGACAAAGACACTGCAATCCCTCCTGGAGGTTTTTCTTTTTCCAGCACAAGGCACAGATGCAATGAAGCTGTGTAACCATGGAAACTGAGGAAATGCTCCATGACTGGCTAATTACTAACTGGCTCCTGTGACCTGGGATCCTCTGCCTGTGTAAAACCATCATCCACATCAGAGGTTAAAGGGCTGCACTGCTAAGAACTTCACTGACCTATAAAACAAGGACAAGGTCAGAAACATTCCTCAGTGGTGTTTTACTGGGAAATGAACCCATGTACAGTGAAGGGTCCCCAGTTATCCTGAAACTAGAAGTTTTGTTTAGTTTATAATTGAAAATATGAACAAGCTATACAGGGACCGTACATAAACAGGGCATTTTCCACCCATTGGAAACATATTAACACTCTGCAGTGCTCTCCAGAGTTTATTAGTTATTAGTTTCTCTGTTTATTAATTATAATTATGTAATTATTATATAGTATTATATTAATAAATTAAATGTATAAATTATTTACCAAGGACCGCTGAGAAAAGTGCTACTGAAGTTTGTTCTGTGAAGAGAATGTATTTATCAATAATCCATATCATTTAACTAGGGGCACACAAACGTGTGTGTATAATTGTATATTAGGAACCAGCTTTGTGTCTTATTTCACATGCTGTTGGGTTTTATGATCTGAATTAACCCACTACGCCTGACCCATTGCACCAGATGGACACCCAGATGGATCCCGCAGTGTTCAATGGGTCTTCAGCCATGTCATCATACAAACATCTATCATTACTCCCACTCATGCAGCCACAGGCCAGAATTAGCCCATTTGATTGACCTGAAACTAGAGATTTCATTATCCACATAACAGATAAATGTCAATAAAAGAAGACAAATGACTGCTTTTCTCTTCATTCCAGTTCTTCGATGGCTACCCAATCATCCTAGATAACGTTAAAATCGGGCCTTCATTTTCACAAGCTGTCAAGGGCCATGACACAAGTGTGAGCACTTCTTTCACTGCATTGAGAAGCAAAACCTACCAGGAAGAGTATCCTTGTCTACCACTTAGCTCTATACCTGATGTGAGTGAGAGGATGGGCGAGAGGACAAGATAGCATGTCCAAGCAGAACATCACGCTCCAAAGAAAAGGTGTTCTGGCTTAAAGTATCCTTGTCTAACACCTCTCTGTACACCTCATGTGTGTGAACGGATGGGTACTGAACATGCAACATGTCAAAGCAGAACAGCACTGTCCAAGGCAACAGAATAACTGTACCTGTCCTCCTTCAAAGCTGAGTTGACAAGCAAATGCATCACTCACCCATTTACTCCATTCATAATGAAATCTCACATTTCAACACCAGTTTGATTTGATTATTTTGGCACAATTCAGAATTGCTTTTAAAAGAAATAAATAATTTTTTCTTCGTATTAGTTACTGTAATCTAAGACTCGCTCAAATCCATTTAGGTGAATCACTTCCTAAAGATGCATCATCCATCCATCTATAATCTCCCCTACCCCTTCAAGACGTGCAGGGCAGTGCAGGGCATAAAACACTGTCCTAGCTAAGCCCATGACTGGGCACATACACGCGAGGATGATATAGAGTATCCAATTCACCTGACCTCCATGTTTTTGGACTGTAGGAGGAAACCGGAAACTCCAGAGGAAACCCACGCAGACACGGGGAGAACATGGAAACTCCACCCAGATTGGGACATGAACCCAGGCTAAGAGCCAAGTGGGCTAACCACAAAGTCACTGTGCCACCCCTCATGATGCATCAATGAAAGAAAAAATTAGAAAATATTATCCTTCTAATGAGTGAATTCATCTACTCTAAGGTGCATGTTTACGCTGAAGAACATACAAAACAGATCGTCGCAGATGTACACTGGATTATGGAAAAGGCCAAGGAATTCAAGCCTTCAACACTGTTGGTCACAAAAAATATGGACTGCCCTCAGGAAGACGGAGTTACCAGAGTATGCCAACATTCTACAAATCGTTCAATCTTTCATCAAATCACTGTCATGACAGAAGAAGGACAAACAGACTGGTTCAACATTGACAAGGGTGTCCTCTGTCACCATACCTGTTAACCTGTAAATTGAACATATCATGAGAGATGCAGGACTCAAGTTAAACAGTGAAAAGACAGAACTTCACAGCAATTTGAGGAAGGCCACAGTCATCACAACAGGGAAGACTATTAACTGTATGGTTGATGAAAAAAATGTCAAAGTCCTGGACAATTTTTCCCTACATTGATCCATCATGAACAAAAATTGGATCTAGCATTCACAGACTGGCCTGGAGGAGCTGGACCTGGAGAAGATCTTCAGATGCAACCATATGGCTCTTTCAAACAAAGACTAAAACTACCCAGACTTTGATCTTCTCTATGGTTCTTTATGGATGTAAGTACTGGAGAATAAAAAGCAAGACAGGGAGAATATTGATGCCTTTGAATGTTGGTGCTGGAGAAGACATTTGAGAGAATAAATGGATCCTGGATCAAATCACAGCTCGCCTTTCATTAAGCGTCCAGATAGCCAAACAAGATCTCTTATTTTGGACACATTTGGAGAATGGATAGTTCACAAGGTGGATGGATGCAATTGGAGGAATCATGAACGAGGCTTTAATAAAAAGCCTGAAGACTCAAACAGAAGACAGGATGTTCTGGAGAAACTTTCCACCATATGGTCTTCAAGAGTCGGAATCAAATTGATGGGGCTCTCAGTTGCAGGTGTTCAATTACACAGATACAGTTTGTATGATCTCCTTAGAAAGAAAAATGACCAATTAAATGGGACATGATGGAGCTGCCATATCTGAGCCTTAGATGAGCAAGTCTAGTGGCGCATTGGAACTGTGTTCTCAGGAGTAATGGCACTCCATTGAATACCTTTAGAATGAGTTGGGTAAGCCCCGAGTGGCTCAGCGCGCTAGTTCGAAAACAGGTGGTGGCTGTATCCTACGCAACGGAGGAGGCTTGTGCAAGTCTGCACCCTCCTAAAGTCAGAGACAGTGCAAAGTGATAGGGCGAGCCACTAATGGGTTGGGTTAATTGGCGACTACCACATTGGGAAAGGGAAAAAATTGGCAAAAAAAAAATTATGAATGAGTTGGGTGGAGTTGGTGATCACCCAACATGACCCCAATAATGCTGTCATGGTTACCAAACCTTCACAGCAACATTCCAACATGTAGTAAAGCCTTCTCAGAAATGTAGATCCTGTTAAGGACAAACTCTTTATTAATATGCTTAATTTCAGAGGACCAGCAGGTGGACACTCTTCACAATATATGTGTTCATCGCTCTCTTATCCTGTTGTATTACCGCTTATCTCCAGTCACCAAACAGCGGCCAATATTAACGCTGCATAGCCCTCGGCTTATGCATATAATCAGGTCTTGTTTCATTCCCGAATGAAACTGCAGAGACAGTGTGTGTAATCTGACCTAATGGTAACTGAACCTTTATGGATCCCTTTAAGTGCAGACACTCGCACATGGTTAAACACGGATTAATGAGGTGAAGCTTGCCTAAGGGAAGTGCTGCAATTACTGTCCACCTCACAGTGGGACGGCTTTAAATCACAGGTTATGACAAGCAGCTTAGTGTGTGATAAATAAAAGATCATTAGTACAATGCCTCTGTTGGCAAATGGACTTGTAATGTTAATCGTCATCAAAATATGCCGGTTTATTCTGGATTAAAACAATTCATTATAGCATTATCCGGCAATAAAATTCAGCTTATTTCTACAATACTGCACATTGAAAGATACTCAAATACACTATGTGTCCAAATGTTTGTGGACATCCCTTCTAATGAAGGTATTCAGCTACTGTAGACACAAATATACAAATACACATACTGCCAATAGAATAGGACTCTCTGGAGCACCATGCCTAGAGAGCTAGAGGAGTATAAGGCCCCCAGTGCTGAACTGTGGAGCAGTGGAGCTGTTCTCTGCTCCATCCAGTACTTCTGGGATGAGTTGGGGATGAGGTGGTGGTGGTGATCATCCAACATACAGACCTCACTAACATTAATGTCAGTGAATGCAATCAAATCCTCACAGCAATGCTCCAAAATTTAGTAGAAAGACTTCACTGGACAGTAGACAACAAAAGCAGAAGAAACTCATTTAATACTCTTGATATCTAAAGAAATAAATGAGCAGGTGCCCCAATATGTTAGTCTATAAGTGTAGTTCTACATAACAGATTCATGCTGCATTTCTTTTAGGCTGCTAATTATTAAAACATCCTCCAATTTTAAAACGTAAACCATATTCAACTGCACTCTGGATGTCTAGAGGAAATGACCATGTAGAGAAGTGGTCACCAACCCTGCTGCTGGAGTCTAGAGCTTCAGTCGTAATGAACCAGACTTTCTTATTTAGTTGAGGAAGGTGTGACAGATTTGGTGGTAGATGTTCGATGTTACATCAGAGCATCAGTCAGTGACAGTGATGGTCATAGCCCGTTTGACGCCCTGGGCAAACAACCCAGCCACAAAAATCACATTCACTTCCCGTGGGCGAACAGCACTGCCCCCCTCAGGATGAAAATCTCGGAAAGAAGAGGAGAAATAAGAGGAAGATCATTGATAATGATGTGCACGGTATGCAAGAGAAGTGTAAGAGAGAACAAGTTAGTGAATAGAATGGTTATTGTAGGGACATCATTTGCTCAACCTTGTGTGGGCAGTACAATCAAAAATGGTGGTAGAGCTCTGCTCTGATTGGCTGGTTTGCAGCCCACATGGAGGAGTGCTTACTCCTGAGGGATTGTTTTTGTTTGCTTTTTTATGTGATACTGGATGGTTTTAGGGCTTGAATCAGGAATATGACATAGGATTTGGGGATGGGTCCAAATCTGTGGTCTGGTTTGTTTTTGTGGGATTTACATTTGGAGGAGGAGACAACAGTGTTTGAGGTACAAAATCTGTGCACAGTTGGCTTTCAGCATTGCATTGATACTGATGTGGTGGTGGTGTGTTAGTGAGTTCTGTTCTGGTATGGGGGGGATCAGACACAGCAGAGCTGCAGATGTTTTTAAACACCTCAGTGTCACTGCTGGAGTGAAAATAGTTACCAACATGAAATATGTATCGTATCAGTCAAATATTTGGACACACCCTCTGGACATTCAGTGTTTTTTGTGTTTTCATTGTTTAAAATGTTCTGCATTGTAGTTTAATACTAAAGTCATCTAAATTATGTAGAATCACATCTGTAATTATTTAGTAAACAAACCAGAACATGTTTATATTTGACATTCTTCACAGTAGGCACCTCTTGCTTAGATGCAGCTTTCTTGGCATTTTCTCAGTCAGCTTTATGAGGTAGTCACCTGGACTGGTTTTCAGTTAACAGCTGTGTCTTGTCAAGAGTTCATGACTTGCATTTCTTGCCTCTTAATGTGTTTGAGACATCAGTTGTGTGTCTACTTTGAAGAATCTAAAACATGTTTTGGTTTGTTTAACACTTTTAAGTTTACTACATGATTCACTATGTGTTCCTTCATAGTCCGGATGACTTAAGTGTTCATTTATAAAGTAGGAAAAAAAGAAAAATAATAACATTGAATGGGAAGGTCCAGAATTTTGAATGGCACTGTGTTCGCAAATGAGAATTCACTCATTTTAAGAAATGGTGATAGATTTTAGGAAAAGGGCCTCCATATAACCTGTTATTTTAAAAGTTACAGCCACTGAGGTGGGGATGTATAAATATTTGGGGACTATTATAGACCCTAAACTTACCACTAATACATGGCAAGATACACCAAAGCACAGAAGCAGCTTTACTTCTTAAAGAAATGACAGTTTTAACGATCCAACAATACTGATGCTGTTATCTTTATACAAAGTGTGGTGTCCTTTGCCATCCAGTGCTGGAAGTCTATGGGGAAGAAAATAATTGGAGGTAATGTTAAAAGTATTTCAGAGCAGCAGAGAATCAATCTTGCTCTGAGGATATGAGGGATGATCCACCCCACCTGCTCTTTACAGAATTCTCCCCCCTACACGGCCCCATTTGTGGATGGGGGCAGCACCTAAATCTTTACTGTGCACCATACCATATGAGCTTTCCTTGTGTACTTTTCATTCAAAGGTTTCATTCATTCATAACCTATAGCTGAGACACCAGAAGCAACATCTAGGAAGTTAAGAAACAAGCTGTCTTGTGTCCAGACTGTTTACTTGACCTCTTGTTATTATTTAGTGGCATCAAGAAGTAAGCCTCTCCATCTGGTAGACCAAATGCTTGGCTGGTACAGATTTAAATATAACACTGCTACACTCTCCTCTGTGGAGCTGCAGGCTTACCTAGCTTTTCAAAGATCATTGATTCAGCCTTACCAAAGCTGAGTAGAGCAACCTCCCCAATTACTCTCAGTTTCCAACTCTTTAGACACCTTCCCCAGCAAATCTCACTGGAAGCCTGAGAGGTCAGTCTACTACAGGCTTATTAGGCTGAAGTGAACTTCCAGACTGGACGAACTATACAGTAAGACAGCTGGCATAGTTGAAATGTTCCATTTCTTGAGGAAAGACAGATAGTCCATGCACCGCCTCCCAACAGGCTCACTCTCCAGGCCTTTCAGCAATCAGAAAACAAGGGGCTTTGCTTGCCCAACATAAACAGCGCCAGAGATAGTTCATCCAGGCATGAAATTGATTTTGTAATAACAAACAAGGGGGATCTGGTCCTCCCATAGCGTTAATCAAATCATTTCAAGGAATGAGGGTGGAAGATGAGAGCGAAATCATTAACTTCCACCAGTAAATCACATTGGCCCGCCAACCTGTTGTCCCATTAACCCCGAAACCTGTTCAATAGCTAATTAAAGCAATTACTCCGAGCATGACACGCCACTTAATCAGGACTGACTGGGCCATTTATAGTGGTGGCTTCATTATCACTGCCAGCTCTCACTTGGTCCCCTTTCACACCAGAATGGAAGCAGAGCTGAGACGTACATCTGACTGGACTCTTCTCAGCAAGCCAAAAAGCTACCAGCTACGAATAAAAGACAAATGTAAAAGGAGAGTTCAAGGACAGGCTAGAGTGGAGGACTGTGTACAGTGAAGTCAATTACAGTACATTATTGTCCTTGTAAATAAGTTCCATCCTGAAAAAGTGGGTCAAAATGAGTTTTCTTCATTTCTTTTCTTCATTATTCTCAGATAAACCCAGAACATGCTGCTAAAAAGGGAATGTAAGCAATGTACAGTTTCCCTGGGGATACAAAACACAAAAAAACACAACTTGTTTTACAAGATCTTCAGAAATAGCTTCATTTGTAGATTTATCACAACTAATTATCTATAAACTCCACAGGCTTTATAGCCCTGACCATCGAAATTGGGTCCCTTGCTCGCTGTTCCCTATCCTTGATTCAGAAGCGAGGATAAAACATAAGAAAAAAGGACAAATGTTGAACACAATTTAGCAAAAGGCAACACTGGTTGTGCTTATCATGTCTTGAAAGTTTGCTCAATACATTTTCAGAAGAGCCCAACACAGTGCTGAGCTCATCAGTGAACTACTCAAAACAAGACCAGGCAGACAATTCACAACTCAAAAACTGGCAGTGACACTGACAAGGTGGTGGTGTGTTAGTGTGTGCTGTGTCAAATACAGCAGAGCTGATGATGTTTTTAAACATCTCAACTGGATTGAAAATAGTGCACCAACAAGTACAGTGTCTCATGGGAAAAGTCTTCTGACCACCAATCATGGACCACAGGATGACCAAATCAAATCGTGACAGATGAGCTACTGTCTCTGACTTTACATCTGAAAGGTGGACCAACAAGTGTGTCAGAGTGTACAGTGAGTGAGTGAGTATTAATAAGCTCTACTCACTCATGGTTTGTTGATGGTGGAGCAGAGGGATGCCAGTGTCTTGGGGCGCTCCCATGCCTGTTTACTTTCTGACTCTCTCCTTTCAGGTAGGCTGATCGAGATAGTTCTGCTGGAGTCAATAGCTACACTCTGATAAGTCTCATAATCCTTGTATTCTATAAACCCAAACAGAACTAATTCCATCTCTGTCTTTTTTTCTGCCCATCGGTCCGGCCCAACACTGATGGAAGATTGAATACTATCTCTGCATGATGCCACCTTAAACCAGCTGGCAACCAATGACCAACTACTGCGACCTGCTCCAGATGCCCTACACAACTGACAACAATCAAGTTTATATGGACTTATCATTATTATTATCATTCCTGTTTCACTACCGTCACCATATCAGTACCTGAACACTACAACAGCATCACAGGATAATGTGATCTATAAAGAACTTAGTTGACCAGAGGAGGATGGGTCACCCACATGAGTCTGGTTCCACCCAAGGCTTCTTCCTCCAGCTCTGAGGGAGTTTTTCCTTGTCACTGTCACCGTTGGCTTGCTCACTGAGGATTTGGTGTTTTGTCATTATTAACACTGTAAAGTTGACTTGACTTGACTACTGTTGTCAGAGCCACACACTAACATGTGGCCACCACCTCAGTGTCACTGCAGTAATGAGAATGATTCACCACTCAAATTATGGTTTTGTGGGGGTCCAGACTACTGAAGAACAGAGAAACAGATGGACTACAGATACAGTCTGTATTTGTACAACTACCTAGATGAAGCTGTCAGTGAGTGTATATACAAGAAGGTGGTTTTAATGTTGTCAGGGCATGTCAGTGTGGCAGTATACTGTGTATAGTGAAATAATGTGTTTCTTGAGAATGCATGAGTGTAGTGAGTGCCTATTTGAAATCAACTAATGACCTAAAACTGCTGGTTTTAGAGCTCTTTTTGTGTCTCTCTCCATGGTACTGAAATGGCCACTGGCTGTGGGCTGTTGCCTCTGGGATTAGCTCTTCCTGTGGACTTCGGCCCACAGCAGGACAGACGGTGTCAGTGAAACGGTGTCAGCAAAGGGAGAGGATCAATATTTAGTGTATCATCTCTGAGCTGGAGCCCACAACTCTTACTCATACTCTCACTTCCCTGTTTGAAGGATATGCATAAAAACAATACATTTGTCTATTCCAAGGTCTGTGTACCAGTGTAAGTGTTCAGCGCCAGGCTTAAGGATGCTGATTTCCAAACAAGCATCACTTGAAATGTTTACTAATGAGTGAAGGCAAAATGTTCCTATTATCAGGCCCACAGTGTGAAAACACTGTATCCAAAGTCATGCGATGCTAAAAGGAACTAATTAGTGAATTCAGCTACTTTAAAAAGTTCTGTTTATGATCTGCCACAAGAGCACCAGCATCGCAAACCGAAACAAAGGTTTCATATTCAGCAATGCCCTTCCCTTCAGTCACGCCTCCCTCCTTCTGTTCACATTCTCAGTATGGTGTTGTGAAGCCCAGATAAACGTGAGGTGGGCCGATGTTTCCACAGGGCGAGATTAACATGCGTGAATAACCGGACCGGCTATGAAAACAAAGAGCCGAGAACAAGACCCACAGAGTGTGTGTGACTTCATTCTCTGCTCAGGATGCTTTTACTTTATTACATTTTATATTAAAATTAGTTGTTCGCTGCTATATTCATGTGTAAACTTGTAAATAGCACCTTTAAAGCGCACCTATTAAAAGTTACACACACATTCAGTTACACATGAGAAACTGAATGTGGGATGCACATGAGCCTAATTTCCCCCGGCCTCCTCCAATTCAGAGTGTGGCGCCTGGATATATGAGGCGGGCTACTTTTCAGTGGGCCATGGGTCAAGTCAAGCACATTTTAAACAAGTGACCCATGTTCCTCAAGTAGGAGATCTCAATCTGGTCTCACTAAAATCCATGAGATGAGAGTCCAGGCTTGACTGTAGGTGATATATTTATTTAGATACAGTATGTAAGAGATAACAGCTGCTGAGGTGAAATTAAAAGAGGAGGCAAAGGCAAAGAACTTTGTGTTGTGTAGCAGACCGGTTCACTGAACATCTACAACTGAGCCACCAGGAATAAAGACCTCAAAAAATGTCATGATTAACTATGGCTTTGTAAAGAGTTGCAGTGTGTTATGTAAGAGATAATGACTGTTATGGTGTCACATTGTTGGTGTGGTTTTTTTAGCACTAATCAAAGGCTCTAGATTTACACTATGTATTGCTATTAAATATCACTTTCAATCCCCACCACAGTTGTAATGGACTATTCCATCATGACATACAGGGGTTGGACAATGAAAGTGAAACACCTGTCATGTTAGTGTGGGAGGTTTCATGGCTAAATTGGACCAGTCTGGTGGCCAATCTTCATTAATGTCACATTGCACCAGTAAGAGCAGAGTGTGAAGGTTCAGTTAGCAGGTAAGAGCACAGTTATATAGTACATTACAATGCACACAACATTATGGGTGACATACCAGAGACATACCACAGCAAGACTGGTGAAAGATTGGTTTGATGAACATGAAAGTGAAGTTGAACATCTCCCATGGCCTGCACAGTCACCAGATCTAAATATTATTGAGCCACTTTGGGGTGTTTTGGAGGAGCGAGTCAGGAAACGGTTTCCTCCACCAGCATCACGTAGTGACCTGGCCACTATCCTGCAAGAAGAATGGCTTAAAATCCCTCTGACCACTGTGCAGGACTTGTATATGTCATTCCCAAGACGAATTGACCCTGTATTGGCCGCAAAAGGAGTACACCATACCAATAAATTATTGTGGTTAGGGCTGCCATGATTAGTCATTAGTCACGACTAGTCATGATTATGTCGACTATTAAAATAGTCGACAACTAATTTAATAGTCGATGCGTCGTTTTTGTTTTTGTTTTTACTTTCGTTTTCTCCTCGGACAGACATATATTGCAGGACACTGCAGTAGGTGCCCGATGGGGCCAATAGTGATGACGCGTACACGCAGTTCCTGTCTTTCCTTCTGCGTCGTCATTTTCCACTCATGCGTCGTCAAACCTCTCTTTTGCTTTCATTTTTGTTTTTGTTTTTGCTGCGTAGCTGATAATTTAATCAACAGCTGATAAAATTATCAGCTGTAT